>JAZHYW010049184.1:0-12530 GCA_037355805.1 Ixodes ricinus | reverse complement strand
ACTTGTTCTTTCAAACAAATGAAAAATCTGCCGAAGGTATTGTCGGTGGCTCTTCCCGGCTACCTTTTCGTCTCGCCTGGTCCATACACTTGTGAACTACTCAAAACCTACAAATCCTTAAACGCGTTCAACTACTTCCTGAATGACAAGGCATCGACGGTGGGCCCCAGGCGCCGAAGATACGCGCCCAGCTTCCCTGCAGGGGTCGACGAGCCTGGTCTCAGATTAGCTGACACTCTTCCGAAAGTTTTTATTACCCTTCTTTTAGCGCGACGCGAGTCTCTGTAATGCACAATTTTCTAGTGTTTTGACTTGTTTGATTTGCGACTCAATGTGTCTGTCCCAGATCAACGTGCACACTGCATTTGCAGGTCTCCTAATGTCCCATCGTTGTACGAAGATGGGTCGGTCGATGAAAACGCACTGGCACCACATTTCGCGCTTGTCGCATTGCGCCATCTGTCGGCAGCACATGGAAGCAGGGTAGAATCGTCTGCCGATGCCGTCATCCTGCGATCACCCAGGCTCGGCGCCGTCGGTGGAGTCCCACGTCTCGAAATAATAGAAATAACTTCCCTTGTGGCATTTTGTTCGTGCCGGCACGCATCGGTAACTTAAAAGCGCGACACTGGAACACCCGCCCAAACACAAGTAAACTTAGGAGAACGGAAGTATTTATTTCCACCTATCATGAGGGCCATAAGTGGAATGCACACCCTGTATACATGTGAATGTAGTTTCTCGTGTGAATTTAGCGTGAAAATTTGGGTCACCTAACCTCACATCGCGGGAAATACAGACCAATTCAGCTTCCCCGCTGAATTTGGCGGGAGAGTGACGAGACGTGACGTCACCTGACGTCACATAACCTATACACTTCAGGGAAAATTACGGCACGTGACCTATACGTCAATTCAACTACCCGCTAAATTTAGCTGAAAATTTCACGCCTTGTGGCCACAATATCAATTCGGTTTCCTTGACAAATTTAGAGAAACATTGACGTCATATGAATTTATACCAATTCGGATACGCGCTAAATGTAGCGGGGAAATTCGCGTCTTGAGACCGAGACACCAATACAGTTTCCCCGTTAAATTTAACGGCGGAAATCGACGTCATAAGGCCTGACCCCCCGTGACCTACACAACCATTTTGTTTTCCCGCTAAATTTAGCGTGAAAATATACATCAAGTGACACACCAATTCCCCATAATTCATTTTATGCGTATAACCCCGAAGGTAGAGGTCGCTGCCAATTTTTTTCCTCAGTTTTAGTAACTTCATGTGCGTTATAAATGCCAAGGTAACGGACATTCCCATGTAAAGGGTGCTTTTCGGCAAGTTGATATCATGAAGTCTAAAGCCACTACGACCAAGAAAACATCCAATCTATCGCGAAAAAAAAACATCTCGGAGCTAATGTTTCAGTACAAACGTAGCGAGACAGCTATATTCAGAGGCCAGCACATGCTTGTTCGTCCCTTCGGAAAGAGAGCAAAGCACCCGCCATACTCACGGACACTGAAGATCGCACAGAGTAGAACCTTTTTGTTTACAAAATACTGGGTTGGGAAGGTCGCACAGTTCAACGTGCCATCTTCGCGGTTCATCACGCGCATGTTCGTCGATTCTAAAAGCGAGCAAAGCACACTTCGTACGTACAGCGCTGAACATGGCGCCACAGTCAGAAGCCTTTTTCACCTACGACCATGACCCGTGTGTGATCTGACCCTACTCATGCAGACTCGGGTCTAGAGTTTAAATTCTGCGGAGCGAAGGTTAAAATTCGCCGTGCAAATACATAATATAACACGCCGCCGCGTATTCGCGGTTACCAAACTTCATGCAACAAACAAGCGATGAAGGCCGCCGAAACCGATACAGGACGCCAAGGCGCCATTTGCGTGGGGGACTCCATCTGCACTCAAATGACGCAACTGCAAAAACGAAAACCCGAGTGCACTACCAACGCACAACACCATCAGAAAATGGGGTGTTCATTAAATACGTTTCAATGGTTCGAACGTGGTTCCAATTTTTTAAACGGTCGGAAATCAAAGGCAGTTAAGGATCTGCCGGTGGCGGTGGTCCCCGGGCGAACAAAACTTACCTCATCCAGGTCGGCGCAAAGACCCCTGGCCCGAGCCACGGGGTCAATCATCGACGTACCTAAAGATCGTAATGGTGTTATTTTCTCATTTTGAACTGATTTTTTGGTCTTTGATGAAGTCTCCGATTACGTACTAAATGTATTTCATGAGCTTGGTCAAAGCCTTAGATTCACTTATGAGACCCCACAAGAGAGATTCGCTCCGAATTTAAAAAAGAACGCACTTGCTGGTTGTAGCCATGCTAGAACATCAAAGAGTTTGTTAAACTGCCAGTCAGCACATTCGAAACTCGTAAAAGATTGGCTTAGTATATTCCTGTTTGAAATTCGCCTTAACAATATCATGTGCTTACACAATGGGTGTTAGCTTCATTTCCCGGATTCAAAGGATTAGGTATTCAGGATACCCAGACTCTATTATTTCATCAGCATGCCATAGTTTAATAAAAATCGTAAAGATTAGTTTCAATTTCATGTTGGAACAACCAGTAGAAAAGAAAAAAAGAAAGTTTCACTTATTCCTTATCTTCATCGTATTTCACACGGACTTAAAAAAGTCGCGTCCAGATATGAGGTGAATGTTGTTTCCTCAGCCCCCCAAAAAACTACGTACATTATGTTCCGCCGCACGTGTACCCAGGGACAGAGACACAAAATCAGAATATAACACATGTAAGGTAAAGCATGTCAAAAAGTTCGTGTTGTGCGTAAAAGGCGTAGTTTATCGCATTCCCTTCTCTTGTGGACACTCTTATATCGGGCAGACTGGCCGGTACCTAAACAGCCACCTCAGAGAACACCACAGCTTTTTGAAAGGCACCGCGTATTCACATCTAGCGGTACATTGCCGAGATTGCGGGTCCCAACCAAGCTTAGAAGACACCATTATATTATATCAACACCATGACCAAGCCTGTCCAGAGATGGTTGAAGAGTACAACATCACGAAGAACAACAGTTCGTGTGTGAGCCAGCCTTCAGTGACTCTGACCCCCAGAGAGGTGAACTTTCTGGATTTAGGGTAATAACAGCTTCTGAGGAAAGAAAGAAGAGCAACAAGTTCTCCAATCAGATGAAAAAAGAAGAAGGTGACATCTTCCACGAGGCGCCCAGCAAGCGCGCGAACATTTGACTCCATGTTTTTCATTTCATTGTCTTTCTTCTTTATGTTCTATTAACAAACCAGTTGACAGTCAGCGCTTGTCTTGTGTTCTCTTGGTCTTTCTGTCCTCGTCCCAGTCGCTCTGTTTTTACAGCGGAGCTGCTAAGGGCTTGTTTCCCCAGGATCGTGTCCCCCACAAAGAAATGAAGTCACCGAACTCTGGACACCTACCGCCATCTATGAGCGACGGCTGCAAGGCACGTATCTGGCTGCCGCCGTCGCTTATAGATGGCGGCCGCCTTCCACTCTGGCTTGCCGACTTGCGGCAGGCCATTACTTCCCATTGTACAGCTCCGCTGGTCTTCTTCTTCATCAAAGTGGAAAGGCTAAAAGTTTTCAACATGAACTCTTACCAATTTGCCCAGTTATCAATCCTTATCATATCAGATCATATCGTATCATGTCATACTGGTCGATCGATTGTCCAATTACGGTCGGCCGCAGAGCTTGATGTCTATTGTCAGTATACTGACTCACGACAAGCTTGAGACAGGAAGCAGTGTTCCAGCTGGGACAAGCTGATTCTCATTGCATATAAAACACGCTTTACGGTCCTGGCGTGTTTCCAACTTACTGTGGACAAGGAGCAGCAGCAGCGATAGGACAATAAAAATGATTTGCCAACTTATCTCACCGAGCCAATATTGCAAACGCTAAGGAAACACACAAAAAATTATAATGAAGTGTCCGAAAAAAATTGACTGCGAAATTATGAGCTATGCGTAAACATAAAAAGCGTGGACACAAACAAAAGGCCCCCTCGAGGAGTGAAAGCCATAACTTGCCAAACCGCAGAGGGACGAACAGGACCACTGGACTGCCACTTCACGTATTTTCTATTTATGGCCGGCTACCACTTTACCGGGGTTCTAGACCTTCCAAAAGGTATACAAACAAATTCAGCAAATGTAAACTCAGCACATGTTTTCGTTTATTTTTCTTTGTTACAATCGTATTCGGCAATACCTTTCTGTGCATCCTTCCTCAAGCACGCAAATAAAATTTATTTCACTCATATTTCCAGCTTTTTCTTCCCGTTTTTGAGAGAGAAATCGAAATTTTGGGAACGAAGCGAAGACTCATTTGCGCACGCCGTTTGGCGATGGTTTTAAAACCCGACTGACCGGTGAAGCGAAAATGTCACCTGAAGCTCTCTAATGTTTTACTGAATATGGCAGACAACATTTTTTTCTTATTTACTGGAAAATCGTACCTCCGAGAGCCCTCACTTTTTTGTAGTACATTTCGTGGGCTACAGAGAGCCATTGCGCGAACTCCTGCAGGTCGACGTACGACTGATATAATTGGTGTCTTCGACCACTGAGTACACTTGAGCTTATGTTCGAACACAAAATTTGATGCTCTAGTTATAAACGAAGAATGCGATAAAAAGAAATATCACGGCAAGGAGAACGTAAAATCTCGGGAAGCCGCGCTTCTCTGTTTGGAAGCTCCTGCAGTTGCTATTTAATGGATAGAGCATTCTCATTTGGGATGTCAAGATGGCGCCTCGTGCTCCAGTCCATGAATGAGGGCCTTCGAGTCTGAATTGGTACGGTACACAAGGCCCCAGCAGGGCACGGAACAGCTTGTGGTCGGTGAAGAAGTACTTGAGCATCCTGGGACTGGCGCCAATCTTGTCCGCGAGATTATCCATGTACTCCATCGAATCTACGTAAATAGTGGTATTGAACGAGTTTCCAAAACGACGCCGCAGTGCAGCTCTTTCTTTTGCAATGTCCTGGTACATTTCGAGATGCGGAGGAAGCTTGCACTTGCCAGCGAGCAGCTGCGCCACCCATCGGGCCTGCGGGGAATTAAAAGCGGAGTAAGAGATTAGGGGCTTTGTCAGTGACACTCGCAGCTGTGTGCTTCAGAGCTGTGAACTGTTCGATAAACATTCATAAAAATTAAAAATGGACATTCCCACGAGTGAATTGTTATGAGCTGAAGTTTGAAGAAGTGGCATGCGGCTTCTTAGCTTTTCAAGAGCGTCAGCAGTTTTGCTAAAACACAAAGTTTACCATAAAATCCCGAGAGATGCCCACCACAGAAAGATAAATCACACCTATTTTAGAGCGCAGCTCTTAGGCGCCCGTTTCCGGCTTGAGCGGCGTCGCCGTCGCCGTCGCCGTCGCCGTCGCCGTCGGCGTAACCGCGCGGTGCATTATGGGTAAATTTTTCCGAAGGGACCCGAGGTCCTCCCGAAGGAACCCGAGGTCGTCCCGAAGGAACCCGAGGTCCTTCGGGAGGACCTCGGGTCCCTTCGGCACGACCTCGGGAGGACCTCGGGTTTCTTCGGGAGGACCTCGGAGGACCTCGGGTTCCTTCGGGAGTTGCATGCAACTTGTTGCATGCAACTGTGCATGCAACCTGGGTTGCATGCAACCTGTTGCATGCAACTGGCATGCAACAAGTTGTATGCAACCTGTTGCATGCAATCCAGGTTGCATGCAACCTGGTGACGTCATCGGCATCCGCATCGTCATCGTCCTCATTACTGATGACGTCATCAGTGACATCACTGATGACGTCATCGGCATCCGCATTGTCATCGTCATCATCACTGATGACCTCATCAGTGATGTCACTGATGACGTCATCGGCATCCGCATCGTCATCATCATCATAGATGACGTCATCAGTGACGTCACTGATGACGTCATTGGCATCCGCATCGTCATCGTCATCATCACTGATGACGTCATCAGTGACGTCACCGATGACGTCATTGGATCGTCATCGTCAAGGTCACGTGACCCCCGAGGTCACGTGACCCCCCCCCCCGAGGTCACATGACCCCCCCCTTCAGTACCCTTCCCTCCTCCTCCTCAAGAGCTGCGCTCTAATTCGGCGTTACAGGGAGTTGTAAACGGCTTTCATTTTTTAACACGATTTCCTGTTTCTATAAAAACACCAAAAGATAGCCCACTTTCTGTGATTGTAGAGCCCTGGACAATGGTGACCTCGGCAGAAATGGTGCCCCTTAGCCACAGCTGGAGATTAGCAAACATTGCGGACTGGAAAGAACAGTCGTATTTAGTTGATCGCCCCTCCTTTCGATTACGAGTTCCGCAGGTCACAAATTCTAAAACTTGAATTTTTTAACTTTTTTCATCTCACACCGAACGTTAACCCACTCGTTTTTTCATTTTTTTCAATCGATTTGCTTTCACTTTTAGGTGGACTGTCTCTTGAGATATTACGGTAAATGTATTTTCATCTTTCTTGACGGACAAACTGACGCGTCATTGTACTTTCACGCCTTTTTAAATATGGGAGTGGGCTGCTCTATTTAGGCTAGCGACAAAAGAAACGAAACAGTGATATCCTCCAGGTCATATCCCGATTGAGATTGAATTAAATTACAGGCTCATCAATCGCTTCTTAACTATAAGTGCTGCAATTCTCATGTGACTCCTCTTTTTACTGTTTTTTTGGAATTCCAACACGTTCATGGTGGAAGGGCCACTCTTCCGTCCAGCTCAAAGGAGGCACTAATTCACTTTGTGCGATCCTGCGATAGTCCATTTCTAATCATAACTCAATCTATAGACTCTAAGCATCCAAAAGTACAATCACTACATTCTTGCGCGGCCTATATTTTTATTAAAACTGTTATGTAACATTGCTCATATCAACGACATTGTTCATATCAAGGGGGCACTCTGTCGGACGAGCAGGAACCATGCTCGTCCAACGACGCCCTCCGGTGTCTTTCGAGAAAGAGCATGGCGGCCACCAAGCACTCTTTCGCGTCGCGGTCCTTGCTGGACCACTTTGCCCAGCATTTTGAGCCTCGACAGTATGCGGTTTGGTGGTCATGCCGATTGTTCTCATTTGATGTAATGCCGAACTTCACTTCTCAGGTAGCAAACCTTGATATGTGAGGGTCGTTGAAGTGCTCGGAAGGTGCATACCGCCGCGTGCATGACAGAGAAGAAACGCTTTTTTCTGCACCTAGAAGTTTCGTGCTTATTCGTACCCCGAGTGTAAAAGATAAGGATGCCAGAATGACCTTGCTTAGTCAGTCTCGCTCTAGCTCACTCTCAAGCATTGTAGGCTGAATTTCCGAAATGACGAGTGTAGTAGATACGGAGTCGAGCGCAGTATATCCGATTCATTCACTGATTCACTCTCACATTAGCCAGTTGTCACGCCGACGCACCGTCGCTCGCTGAGTCCATGGAGTAAAATAGGGTGGCGGCATTTCTTTGTCCCGCACGGCCCATGGATTGACATTTCATTCCCACTTTCCATCGAAGAAAAGTACCCAATGCAGCTTACGCGAACCTTGAAAGTACTTATATCTCAACAGGAAAAAATCATATAAAAAAGACGAAATTAGGGAAGGTGCGCACATTGCAGAAAAGCGAAAGCAGGCAGCGAAGCGGCGCGAGGGCGTCAGAACTGATAGTTTCACCTCATATTGTTCAACAAGATTTGGAACGTACGTTACGTTTCGCAAACATAGAAGTGCCAATAGTTAAGACGGAGCTTTCAAGGTTTCAACAGCCCTAACTTATCTACCCTGTACAGAAAGTTTTTCTAATAAAAGAAAACAATTCATGCACGCTTATTCACGTGCTCAAAGGGCCTTCGCTTTGAAATTTTTTTCCCCAAAAGTGCTCTATTAAAGGCGCGGTGCAACGATATTTAATTGGAATGTTTTTCACATCACACGAGCTTACTGGCACTAGTGGAACTCAAGGACACTCGCACGCAACGCCCCTGGCCAAGACACCCTCTTGCTGCGGTGTAATAGACCTTTTTCAAATGTCCGCGTCAACGCCTGTCCGCCATTGATTGCTCAGCTACTCGAGTGGACGCCAGAATTCGGCGTCCACTCGACTTGGCTCGCATTGGACACGAGGACTGCGTCAGCGTTCGGCAAGGACTCGGATCCAATCACGCACTTCCTGTCCAAGCAATGGCGACGCCAGTGTTGCCTGACGTACTTTCTTAAAAGGGTCGATTCCAAGGCCAAAAGCGATTGTTTTCATTCCCCTCCTTCGCCAAACTTGATGACGTAACTGGAAAATCGCGGTATCCTCAGTCACGATATTTGAATGCGGCTCATTGATTGGACTCGAGCATTGCGTGGGCACTCGATTTGGGCTCGTGAGAGTCAATAGCTCAAGGAGCATTCGGGTAGTGACCCGTGTCAAATCGCTGCAATGACGACAATACCGGAACCCTAACAATGTCTTGAACTCAGCGCGTGTCCTGTGCCTTGCCAAACCCAGCGCGTGGCTATGATCAACATTGGCACCATATAATCGGCTCCAGATCATGTGGCCGCTTTTTCTGCCTGCGAGTTGAGGAAGTGAACGCTGTTCGTTTTTCTTTAATTTTTTTCTGAAACTTGGATTGAGTGTGGTGTGAAAACGAACAGGTGTTTTACGGGTCATTGACGTCAGGGATTCGTTCTAATAGGTATTTTCACAAAGTAGAAAAATCATTGCATCGCTCCTTTAACTACCGGAAACTTTCAAAAATCTCTTATACAGTTAAACCCGTTTATAACGAACAGCAAGCCGCCTCGGTGGCTCCGAGGCGAGAGCGCTGGCCTACGGATCCCCATGTGGCGGGTTCGAATACCGGCCGAGGTGCCCGCAATCTGACGGAAGCTTATTGCGGAGAAGGCGCCGTGTAACCGAGCTTTCGGTTGCACGTCAAAAAATCCCCAGGTGGTCCAAATCAGGGTTGGCCAGTATCGCGATACAAATGTATCGCGATAGTATTTCAGAAATACATTTCGTATCTGTATTTCTGTATCGCGATACATTTTTTCACCAGTATCTGTATTCCTGTATCGAAATACATTTGGAATGTTTCTTTGTATCGCGATACAATCAGGATGAAATGTATTTCGTTACATTTCTTGAGAAATACTTCCCCCCCCCTCCGAAAAAAAAATACAAATCCAAACGCATTTTTTTTTTTACTTCTGAGGGCACCAGGGTCAAGGAGATGCTGGGGCATTGTTACTATGCTGACCAAGGTCCGTTCCGATTCTCCAAACTATTTTTCTATGCGTCCTCTTCTCTCTTCTGAGAAGTGTTGCGTAGTCGGGGACTCGAACCAGGTGGCGCGCCAGGAGTGGAGTCGGAGCATCTTCCACCGCAGGTCCTTAGGTAGGGATTTCTTGAGCCATTGTTTGCTGGCATCCAACGCCCGCTGCTAACCGACTCTCCCAGCCGGCAAAGCTGAGTCACAGTCCGTTGCAGCACGAGCCTGGTGGTGGTGGTGGTGGTGGAATAGTAGGATGACTCACGCAGTAATGTTTAACACATGTTCGAATGCGTCTGCAGCTGCGCCCGTAATATTGCACGGCTCAAGGGTACGTCATCAGCTGATGTGAGCGTGACCCGCTGCTCTGGTGATCCGAAACCCAGGAAGGAGGCCAGACGTGGCCTCGCTGTGCCGGCCCATAGTTCGTACGCCTGCAACTCGTCTCGAGCGCGCTGTTTCTCGGAGAGCTCGCACCTGTGCCGGCAATATCAGGTCGCAATCCACGATGTCTCTGTTTAGATGATGCTAGGCGAAACTTGAGGACTGCAATTCATGTGTCGGTGGCGGAGGGTCGGCAAGAAGGACCCTCACAACAGGGATGGCACCGTATCGCAAAGTGCCAAGCCTACGGAAAGTAATTTCGGGATCAAAAACATCCACTTCAAACTTCATCTCAGTTGGCATCTCAAACAAATTTGAAAAATGTATTGCAGTATCAGTATTTCTGTATTTGTATTTCTGCCTTTCTAAAATGTATTCCTGTATTTGTATTTCCAAATACTTTTTGCCTCTATTTAAAATGTATTTCCGATACGTATCGCGATACATTTTTATAGATGTATTTTAGTATCAGTATTTTAGCTGCTATTTCAATGTATCCCAGTATTTGTATTTCCAAATACATTTTTGAGTATTTCTGCACAAACCCTGGTCCAAATTAATCCTCAGTCCTCCGCTGGAGCGTGCCAGATGCCCGTCGTAGGTTTCGCACGTAAAACCCCCAAATATGACTTTTATAACGAACAGCAGGGAATGCTACGATCAGTTCGATATAGCAAGAGTTTGACGCAGCAAAAACCATTTGCAACGAACTTCCAAGATGAGTTCGTTGTAAGACGAGAGAGCTTCTCTTTCTTTCTCATCTCTTCATTTCCACCTTGTAACGCCGCGCTGGAAAGTGTTGTTATTTATTTGCATGCATGCATGCAAAGTTTATTTTTTTAGCTTATCTACACTTCTGAGTCACTTCTGTTCATGGGCAAACGCTTTAAGATGAAGGTTTTTTTTCTGTGCGTGCGTGCGGAGTGCACGTTTTAGCTTTTTTCCCTTCTGAATCGCTTGTGTTCGCTCAATTTTGATCGCAACTTGAGCTTCTGGATTTTTCTCTCTTTTCTACTTCTTTACTGGGGAATGGACAGGTTAGAAGACGATTGTTTGCGCGTTTTTCGAAGCCTTCTCGGGGGGGGGGGGGGGGGGGGAGTTCGATCCGTGAGTTCGGTATCGACAATAATTCGCTGTGCGTGGATTTGTTCTCAACGAGTTTCACTGTATATGTTTGTTAGACAACGCCTAAATATTTAAGACAGTTTCGAATTAAGTAGTTAACGAAGTAATTAGCAAAACTGAACGTAAGGAAGAACTCCTCACCGTATAATACTACAACTACTATCAATATATGCGTTTTGCTTAACTCTGATTGAACTCGAAAACAAATAAAATCTATGATCAAGTTACAAAAATATCTAAAATTTAAGTGAAAAACGCAACGACAGAGGTAGGCGTCGTAGAATGGAGGTACAGATATGTCGTCTTTTCAAAGGCACAGCTTATTATGACGAAACCATATATGTCAAAAAATGTAATTACGTTTACAAGAGCACATAAATCTATTTTCATATAAAAAGCTTTGAAACAAATTAAAATACATATTTTCTTGAACTGACAAAATTTTCTACTTTTAGTTTTTCTCCTGATGTTTACAGTGTTCTTTCTTTTAGGTAAACAATACATAAATCGACAATATTGTATTTTTAAATAGGCTTTGATAAAAGCTCTCCTTTAATATATTTCTCATGCCTTAAATAATTGTACATCGAAACTAGCTCGATTCAAACTTGGCCAATTATTGTCAAAGGTGCAAGATTAAAAAATCATTAATTTATGAAATCAAATTTAAATAAAACACAGTTCTAGAGAACTTTAACTTTTTATAAAAAGTATTAAAGCAGAAAAAAAAGTTATCATTGTCGCGAAAAAGATAATCCAAACTTTTCGAGACTCCAAACTATATCACTACTGAAAACTGCAAAAATCTCAAGACCTACCTTCTGCCCTTTCGAAGCCCAAAACTCAAGAACAAAACATTTCCGTAGCTCTAAATTGCAGTTTTGTTTTAGTCACATATTTTCCACCAACATATACTTTTTTCGTGAATTTATTAAAGGCCCATCTTTTTTTGTTTCTCTATAATTTGAGATGAAATTACCCATCATATATGAAGCCGCGATATGATGGAACGTTTTCTTGTACAATACAATGTTTTGTAAGAAGACTGACATCAGACATCTGGAAGATGCGTTTGGCATAGGCGTGTCCCGTCCTTTCAGGTGTTTAATCAGGTCACGCATTGCAGTGTATCTTCGTTATTGTAGAGGTCCGTACACGAGGTATTGATGACACTGAGGAAAGTGTCGCCCGTTTGACTGTCTTCTGGAGCACGGTAAACAGGAGCACGAGGAAGACAGACCGCGTCGTTGTTTTCGTACCGACCTGTGCACGACGGTAATTTGAAATTCTTGAGGTCTCAAACTCTAGCGCGCAAGACGGCTGGAAGGGTCTTTGAGACTGGCTAGCCAGCATAGGGAGTGGTGGTCACAGACTGCCATGAAATGCTTACCGTATAGGGAAAGGCAGAAACTTGATAGTGGCCCAAACAATTGCGAGACACTTATTTTTCTTAGTTGAGTAGTTAGCATCTGACCTGGACAACGTATGCGACTACTTGTTCGTCACCATCTTGCCACTGGACTAAAACAGCTCGGAAACCAACGTTGCAGGCATCAGTGTAGATTCCGGTCTCAGAGAGTTCATCGTAATGCGCAAAAACTGGTGACCACTGTAGGCGATTCGGAGCAATTGAAAAACATTCAGCTGCACTTCCGTCCACGTAAACGAAACATCCTCCTGCGTGAGTCCAGTGAGGGTTTCGGCGATTTGGGACAATTACTTCAAAAAGCATAT
>JAZHYW010049183.1:0-43185 GCA_037355805.1 Ixodes ricinus | reverse complement strand
ACTCTAATCATGGTAACCTTTAACGTAACTTTTAGTAGTGAGTAACCTATAAAATAAAGGTTACAAGTCGTTTATTTTTCGTGTTTTCGTTATTCTTGCGGTGACTAAAGGTTACAACAGCCAAAATTTGACGATGCAAAGGTTACCATGAGAATTAGAGCCATGTAACTTTTGTGCAGTAACGTATGAATAACGTAGTAACCTATGCACTCTACTTCTTTCGCGTTAAAACTAAAACTATAAAAATGAAACCTCGGAGCCTTGGTGGCCTTGTCGACGCGCTCCTCTGCTGTTTCCCTCTCCTGGTGAAAGAGGGACTCTCATCAGGCGATGTTTTCTTTTTTTTTTTTTCGGACGCCTTGCTGGCAGCATTCTTTCGCAATAAAAAGAAGAGCAAAGAAGAACAATGGCTGTGAAAGCCTGAGTTGCTTAGCGGTGTTGCATGCTGGGAAGCGGGAATGAGTAACCGCTGTCGCGGCTGTCTCGCGTGCGCCCGGGCCGTTTGAGCGCCATTTTTTGGCGGCACATTTCTTGCGCCAATACTCTGTTCGGAGCGAGTTGGAAGACTCTCGGTCTGTTTCGACAAACCACGGAAGCAGTTATGTCGCTAACCAGCAGGGACATGTGGGGTGTACTGCGCGGCAGTTGCAGGGAGCCTTTGTGTGACTGTCAGCGCTACGTCGTCGTGTGCCCATCAGACGAAAGCGCGGCAAAGATTCGTTGTGAGTTCTGCAATCACTGCCCAAGCATTCACGGAAGAATCACCGATTTGGGTAAGTGACGTTTCTTCCTAGCGGAACCGTTGCAGTAGCGACGTGCGAGCTCTCATTTTCAAAGCTCGTTATTTGTGTGCATTTAGGACCAAAATGATTCTGAGCCGTTTTATACGAGCGCATGTCTGTCCTCGTGGCACTCTGTGTCGATTTAGCTCTTTTTATGTGTAATGCCTGTAGATGAGCCCTGCCGTAGCTGTCTAGTGTCGTCAGTGAACGGTGTGGTGGTAATGCACGACTAATTACTGCCTATTTACATGCTTGCGCGCGCGGTGGGGATATGCGTGCTTTTGTGCATTTTACTAGGCGCAAGCTTGCAATGCACGGCTGCGGTATTATTATTTTTGGTAACTGAATTTTGTAACTCTGTACGTCTTATCACTCCTTGCGGAATGGCTTTTGCACCGAAACTTTTCGCACTACGTTCAGGGTACAAGAAAATATTTAATGTGTGGCATGCAGAATTGATATAGGCATATATCCCTGTTTTAGTCAAGAAATAAAACATCCTGCTCGTTTAAGGTGTGGTGCAGAATGAACGGTGTAGGACAAACAATTATCTCGTTTTGTTGTGCAATTATTCCGTCACGTTTATTTATTTATTTTTATTCTACCAATAGGTGACACAGATCTGGATCTCGGGTGGAAATCTAGAGCGAGCTCTGATTTTCTGCCTGCTGACGTACTACATTAAGAACCTTGACTACCCACCAGCGTTCTCAACGGTGCTCGTCTTACTGCGGAAGATAACTCTACCTGACACAAAAGTGCCCCGTGGACTGCTCACGAACCGGCTGAAAAATTTGCTCATTATGTTGAAGAAGAACAATTTGTGTTAACGTTTCGAAAGCAAATACCATTAAAAATAGGTTGCGTCCTGAGATGGGGAAGTAAATGTCGTCTGGTTCCTTGACTTCTTTCTTCTGAATCGCAGAATACTTTTTCTTGTCTTGCAGTGAATGTTGTCATTTTTAAAGTGCCGTTCACTTTAAGTTCACCTTATTCTACCGAATCATGGTTTAGGTTTTACTAACAGGTTCATGTGTTATAATATAGGGTAAGAGACCATAAAAAAATTAACAACTCTATAGCTCATACACTTGTGTTTTCCGTGCTGCCTATATATCCATTTCAGAGCTCTTAATTTAGTTTCCCTTTAACAACTGTGATGTACTTTATAGTTACAGTTTTGAATTATTTTTTAGCACTTGTATTTTATGTTCATTATGTCTATCGTACAGCAGCTAAACTGTGTTTACACATCGTTTTACATAAGTCATTTTTTTCCTGTTCGGTTCTGTTGTACGAGTGCCAGTGTGGTTTCGTAACTATATAGATGTAAAGGCCATGCTGGTTAAGCCGAAGCTTCTGTCGAAGTGAGATTTAACGTGAGTTTATTTGCTTTCTTTAAGCGAATTTTCAACTTTTTTGTGTGCGGCTAGCACTGATATAATATGGCCTTAGATTCTAAAGTGCTTTGTACACCGTTCAACAGCGCTCTTTGTGATGCATATATGCTACGATACCTGCTAACCGCTTACGATAATAGTGCCTTTACATTATGGACGTAATTTATATCACAGCTTTTTATTGATGTATCCCAGACTCGGGAATTTGTGATTATGTATATTGTGATACTTCGGAATCAATTGCCGTTTTTGTATATTACAGTATTTTTTTTTTGTTCTCTAGTTTTTCACTATTTTATGGGTTGTCCTATTTTTGTACGGGTCAAATCACAATCGAGCAGGATGCTTTTTGTGAATTTTCGCCAAAAATGCCATTTTTAATAAAAGGATTTCTTATTCCAGCTGTTGCTTCACTCAAAGGTTACACGAACACATGGAAGTTACCTATAACTTTCTGGCGGGCAGATACCTTTATAAAGGTTACAATGCTAACGAGATTGTAACCTTTCTATAAGTAAATTAGAGGTAACCTTTGCCACTGTAACTTTTACAAAAGTTACATTAGCAAAGGTTACATTTGTGTAACCTTTAACTTATAGGTGCACAAAAATGTGAAAACGTGCACCTTACAAAGGTTACCACGATCAGAGTGTAGAAGCGCGAGCTCATAGCGTTGGCAGCTGCCCTTGGTGCACGAGAGCATGTGCCGCCGAGATGTGCTTTAGAGCAAAGAGCTCGCGCTTGTAGCCGTTCCTGCGGTACAACACTAGCTGAAACAGAGTATAGGGTTTCAAGCGGCGCCGGCAGATGACTCGTCGACCCGTGGGCACGGCAAAGACGGCTCGTGCCGCCTCATGCTCCACACGCGGAGAGCTCCAGCGAGGTTGTTGCTCGTGCAGAAAGACCAAGGTGTACCGGGCTGTCATGGCAACGAGATAATTTTTTTCGCTCTCACACAGTTTCGCCGTTTGGCCGCCGGCGACACTGTCAGCCGCGGGCACGGTGGCCGCGGAATAATGCAGCCTTTCGGATGCCCGTCGAACGAACACTATCTGATTCCTCGCGCCGCGCGTTCAGCCCCGCCGTGTCCTCACCTAAAGAGTGTATCTTACACCGTGCTATAGACAAAGATGACAAATGCGTCAGCATCCCTTCAATCACCTTGTAAGCCAAAGAAAAGCTTTCTCCTAGACGGCACCTTGCGTGCGTATTTGATTAAAAGCAGATTCAAAAAACAAGAGCAATGGGAGAGAAAAAGCAGAGGCAAAAGGCGGAATGGATATTAATTAATAGTAGAGGAGGTGCAATAAAACAGTTGGTAGTCCAGCGGTTGGTTTGCAGTTATTTTCTCACGCCTCCCTCCTTCTTTCATTCCATCTTGTTCCACCCGAGATGTATAATAACCGACTAGCCCAGCTCATTCTCGTTGTAAGCTCCTTTTGGCGCTTCCGTTAAATACATGGCTAGTGACATAGATGGGCGGATCACTAATATCCTTGATTCCATTTCTATTAGGTTGTTCGGAGTGACTAAATATTTGTTTTAATTTATGTAGGAATACATCGCTTAAATGCACACGTAAATTTCAGATTCCAGAGTAGACCATGCACAATATGAGATATAAAATTAATCCTCTTCACTCAACAGAAAAAAAATAAGGGGACAACCGAACAACAGAATTCAGTAATGCACAAATATCTATTGTAATCGCAAAAACAACCGTAAAAAAAAAAACATTCTTGCACCCGTGCGTAGAACGGTGTACTTCGTTTCACCATAAGCGAGGAGCTACGATAGCGAGCTCGACGCTTCAAACGAGCCTGTACACGCACGCTCGTGAAGTGAAAGCGTTGTTCAAGACAACACTTTGGTGTTCATAGCGTCAGTTCGCTTCAATTTATGAGAAACACAAAATTTCTCTTCGGTGACGCAGCTGACACTGGAGAGACGCTTGAAGCACATTCTACCTGAATGCGCATTAACGTCGCACCTTTGCCAGAAAAAAGTGTCGAGAAATCGACACGATGACAGTAACAGCCAGCAACAGCACGGCGCATCCTCACCCGCCGGTTGCAAGCTGTTCATCGAACGTCGTTCGTTTCACCGACACTAGATGTTAGATCGGCAGATTGTTTCATCGACAAATTCTTTCATTGACAGCAAAGATTAGCCTTTTTAAGTAATATGGTGCATGAGGCTGTCGCAGCGAAGCGACTTGAATGCAAGCTGGAGGGTGGGTTAACGCGCACCCCAGTGACACACGCGTGACGAAATGTCCCTACAGCGTGCGATTTGCGTAACGAGTGTCGATGAAACGTTCGTGACGACGAAACGTGTGCCCATGAAACGTGTGTCCATGAAAAGTTGTCCACGAAACGTAATTGCACGGAACGATAGGGACCCCTCACCAGCCACATTGGGGAATGCTAAGTGGTTGCGTCTTGCCAAAGCCACAGTTGTTCTACTATCATTTTAAAACGTTCGAAGCTACGAACAATTTTGGAAACATGTAAATAAAATAAAAACTATTTAATGAAGGGACAAATATAACGAAAGTATTATTTCGGCACCACTGCGCCGGCCAGCGGGTGTTGCGAATCGTAAAAGCTGGGCCAGGATAGAGCTACTTGGCCACTATTTACGTATCACTATATTACTCCATGACGCACCGCGCCACGATTAAGCACAGAGGTGCCTGAAGGTAGTATACGCATCGTATTAAAATTTCGAAGAACGAACTGTCTTTAGTCAGAAGTAGAAAAAACGATAACTTATATTTTTCTACCTACGGCACCCGTTTGCTAACCGCGCACCTTCTGACTGGCGAGACAACCGAGAGATGGCGGCAGTGGTCTGGCAGCTTAGGGAGCCTTTCCTGAAGTGGCTGCGGCCTTAGAACTTTTGATGCGCTGCTTCCACCAGCTCTAGCAGCTCTGGTAAATCGTAGCACGATACGCGAACAAGCCGAATTATGGGGTCACTTTAAAAGCTCACTAGGATTAAAGGGCCCGCGGATACACTGAAAGAATAACGGCTGAGTAGTAATCTGAAGTAGTATAAAAAAAAAACTAAGAACGAACCTCGAGCTCCGTCATGATTTCCTTCCATAACCCCACGGATCGGTCTTAATAGACCCTTTTAAAATATCTGTCAAACAGATTGGTAGTCTCCGCTTTGGGGCAGGAATGGGTGTGATATGATTCGAATCCTCGACAAACTCTGACTCAGAAGACGTTTTGGATACAAGCTGGGCCGTGTTCACACCAAGTGCTGACGCACCCTGGAGTCCAATTCATACTCAGAGTGCGTGTCCCAACAATGGCGGACTCGTATAATCGGCGAAGCTGCTGCTAGATGGCGCCCACTTCTTGAAAATGGTCTAATCCTTAGACGTCCTGAGCGCGACCAATTCCTTTGTTCCCGCCAGCTTCTGTCTGTCGTTGAAGCGGGCACAAACCACAATGTAGACACTGGCGAGCCTCGCGGTAGCGGCAAAAATTGTGCGCTAACCCAAAACAATATAGACTAGCACGAATAAAAAGGGCGTTGCGGACAACTTGACAACGACAAACTTGAGACGCAGCTAAAGAATCTGTTCAACCACCCACGCGCGGATAAAGTGGATACACAGCGTCCACAGCATGCTGTTATGGGCACACCACTGGAGGATCCAGAGGGCGGGCTCAGGGACCCCTCCCGAGACATATCAGCACCCCCCCCCCCCCCCCAGCCTTCCACCGGCGATGCTGCGCGGCCGGCGCAAGCCAAAACGTGGCGCGAAACTTTTTGGAAATTCGAACTTTGAAAGTTCGACATTTTAACTACTTTACAGTCGAACCTCTCGAAATGTTTGTGTATTAGTGTCGTTTCCTGCGTCGAAGCTCACCTGCATTCTCTTAACAACGCGACGTAAAAAAGAAAACGAGGCGGTTTTCATATGCCGATGGACTTTAAAGTAGCGACCTTCACCGTGGCCCTCGGAAGGCTTCGGCCGACCTGAGGGGATTAAACGTCGACATCCCCGAACACAAGAAAGAATGTCCAAAATAAGCAGATTTCAGCACGACAGAAATATGAAACCCTTTCGAGGGCGTCAGGGTGATTGGTTTTTGAGGGTCACTACTTTCGTTTGAGCACCTTGTCCAGGCAAGCTGCCTTCGAGCTACTATTAACACTTATGAGTGAGAAAGACTACGGATTAGCAACTTCGAAAACCTTTTGTTGCCATTCCCAGGAATTCATTCAGAGAGTCAAAGAAAGAGGACCTAGCGTTATTGTTAACAATCTCAACGTTATTGGTTGTCATTTTGATTTATTCATGTCCCCGCGTAGGGACATAAAAATATGTTTGGCTTAGATGAAGGTGGTGAAGCCTACATCCTATGGCCCCACTGATTGGCAACGAGCAGTTGAATTTGATTCCCGGGATTTGTAATTGCCGACTAAAACTTGCTTGCTCGTTTCGACCTCAGGATACATCACATGCAGCGCAGCGAAAATGGTAAGCCTTTTTTATATCGCCCTTAACTTATTTAGTCCTCGTTTTTCTGGTTATATGTTAAAACAACCGAGTCAGGTTGTTTTATCGTCGTCATTCGTGACGACGATAGAACTGCGTCATCGACTGCCATTCGTGACATTTCTGGTGGAGGTGCTGGGTAACGCAGCCCTTGAAGCGTACCCCTCCGAGAGCGCCCAGTCCCCGGCTCAAGAAGACTTTCTGTGGAAACGACCGGGAGCCGGGGAAGCGCCGTGTTGAAGGTTTTCACCCGGAATTTCGTCTACTGCCGGAGAAGACCCGCCAGTCGACGAGGCCGACAATGAACAACCAACCGTCGCAGAACCCTGCAGCCGCTCCCATCGGCTACCTTCCCGTCGCTCCTCGTACGCTGACACCCTTTCACGGCGTGATCCATGAGGACGTCGAGGACTGGATTCAAGACAATGGCCGTGTGGCACGCCGCAACGCATGGACCGTTGAGCAGTACCTGCAGAACCTCCACGTTTTGCTAAAGGCAGTTGTGCAAGGCAGAAGTTACGTCGAAGCTTCGCCCACGTTGTGGGCGAAGCCTCGACGTTGACGAAGATGAAGCAGGCCTTTACGAGTCAACACCGAAGGCACCAGGCGGAGGATCTGCTTCCAACGCGGATTCAGGCCCCCAACGAAAGCGCGAAAAGCTTCGTTGAAGATGTGCTACGCCCTAACTGCACTCGCCGGCCCGCAAGCCACTAACGAGAAAAGGTTGCGCTATCTTATTAGAGGCGTGAAGAGCGACACCTTCAGCGGTCTCATCCGGAACCCCCAACGACAGTCGACAGGTTTGTTGACGAAGCAACAAACATCAAGCGGGAGCTAGCGGCCCGAGCTCGCCACTATCATCGGCTCAACGACGTTTCAGCTATGGCATCGGTCCGCTCCATGCTCAGCACCAGCGTCGACGAGCTTCGCGAGATTATCTGCGACGTTGTTCGCGAACAACTCACCAGCTGCTGCTTGTTGGCAATCCCCCAGCATCGCTGTCAATCGCCGAAGTCGTGCAAGAAGAGTTTCAGAGAGCCATCGAACCACGGGCTCCTGGCAACCCTGTGCCGTCCGAGCAACCGACCCGGAGCTACGCCGCCATGGCCCGACGACCACCGCCAGACACGCGCCAGTACCAGCACCCGGCTGCCTTTCAACGGGAAGTCCGCCGCATTACGCTAGGCGCACTGAGGAAAAAGCTTGGTACGTCCGAGCCGAACCCCCGGCGCCAAGAAAGACGGATGTGTGGCGCACGGCTGACCGACGTCCGCTGTGCCACCACTGCGGGGAAGCCGACCATGTGTGCCGGCGATGCCCCTACCGGCAGCTTGGGCTTCCTGGGTTCGTGGGTTCGCACCGAACGCCCCCTGCCCGAGGAGCGGAGAGCGACCGAGCGACATCGAGGAGTACCGGAATGGACCGCCGTCACCAGCACCCACTTGCCCCCGGGGATCCCTTTCGCCGTCACACGACGTCTGGCGTCGCCACTTCGTAGGTCCCGCCAAGAGAGCTTGTCTCCCCTACCTTGTCGGGGAAACTAAGCGCGGTGACCCCTGGAGGTGGAGTTGCCGAAGACAACTGTCGGAAACATCCTCCAAAAACGTCGGAGGGCCCCACTCTATAGCGACGACAGGCATCGGAACGACGATTCTGCAACGGTGCCCAACAACCTCAATGTTGCCATCGGCGGCCATGACGCGTCGGCACTTCAGGATACCGGAGCAGATTACTCGATTTGAGTCGGAAGCTCTCTCGCAGCCTTCGGCAAGTCAAGATGCCCTGGAACGGCCAGCAAACACGCACCGCCGGAGAACACCTCATCACGCCTGTTGGGGCGTGCACTGCTCGCGTCCAAATTCACGGGAAGACCTGCCCAGCAGAGTGTCGAACCGAAATGTTTATCGGTTCGGTTCCGGTTCGGGTTCACGGCTTTCGGTTCGGTTCCGGTTCAGTTCCGGGGAGCAAAAAATAACGGTTCAAACCGGTTCGAACCGGTTCGAACCGGTTTGAACCGCTAAATTGAGAATATATTTTCCGCGTTGTTCTGGCAATATAGACTATTTACGCCATGAAACGATCAACTATGCAATTTCTTCGATCGTCCGTGCAATTTACTTTTGCTTTTTAGGTACCAAAAATATGAAATTCAGTTATTGAATTTCGACGCAAGAGTAGGAGAAAATCTACATTAACCTACATAACGTCGTGTTCATACGACTCAAATCCCTTTGTTTACCAGTAACGTATATTTTACGTGAATCAAAATGTTCAAGTGCAAGAGTAAAGAGTTCAGCTTGTTGGTACATAACTGTTAATAGATCAGCTTGAAATTTAGAACATTCATGTATTTTCTTGTCCTTTTTTAGTGTTTAAGTAAAATTCTAAAATTCAAGCTGATCTATTTACACGGTATAAAATGTTGTCGGGAACTGTGGTAGGTCGCCTAAAATACCCGTGATTAGTACAACTTTGTGTCGCAGTATTAAAAGTGAAATCGTGATTGTGTCCTTGAACCAAGGAATTAATTACATCAAATAAAATTATGAAATGAGCACCTCGTGGCCATATATATCATGAAATATGGTTTACGAAATACGCTTCACAATATATATGTATATGATGACGACACAACTGAGCTAAAAGCAATGAAACTTTCAAAATGTCACGGAAGTTTCAGGATAATTCCTTTCAGTCTATTTTTATAGAAACACCGAGCGGCAATCAAAATGCTTGTTGTTCTAACCAAACATTGTTTGGACTCAGCACCGCATGCATGCTACTAATCATGCAGCAATGAGTAATCACAATTGTTCACTCTAATCTATACGCACCTTCGCGCTCAGATCGAATCTGGTCCAAAATAGCGCTTGCCCCAGTGAACATTTTCTTATACAGGATAAGCTGGCATAGCCTGGCTGTTGAGGTTTGTTCTTGACAACATGCCGGTCAATTTAATTCGCAAATGAACATCACCCTTACTAATTGATGATTTTAACACGATAGCGTAAAGGATCATATGTCGCAGAAAAGCTGATGTCGGTGGCGTGACTGGGAAATCCTGATTGGTCGATAGGGTCATAATGTCAGAGCTACATGCCCTCGCGCAAGAATTTCAAACAACCCACAATGCTCACGTGAAACGTGACATCACGCGTGGAATGGGAGTGATTAAAACATGACATGTAATGCGAATTAAAGCTCGCCGTATGTCTCAAATGATTTCATTTTTTAAAGTAATTCCTTTGCCTTACAGAAAAAAAAGAATTTTAGATGAGATTCGAATCCACGATGCTTCGGTTGCGAGTCAGACACTTTTGACTAGGCCACGCGAGGAACGCTTGCGCGGGAAATGAGAATGCGATGCAAACGAGGCCCGTTAACGCTATCGTGTTCCACTTTTAAAGGCGAAGCTCAAGCGTCGTCCAAGATTACTTTTTCTTAAGTAAAACGAAGTGGTATTTCACGTTCTACTCGACATGGCAGCTACTTAATTGGACACTTTCTGACGGTTTGCGTGCGTAATCGTCATAGTTCCGCCGCGCGCCCCTGTTTACTTTGTTTTTGTCCAGCCCACAGACCGATAAAAGTAATGTTCCCCACGTAAAAGATGCAATAACGGACTTCTATATGTTTGAGAAGTTATATGTGTGAGGAACACATAGTTATTTAAATTAGCTTCAAAGTCAGAAATGTGTGTAAGGCCGTCCCGTAACTTCGCAAAATACTGCCTCGGGAGGCTAATGTTATATGCGGTTTTACCTGCACTTGTTTTGGGCTTTCACTTTACAACACTATGCTTGAATAGTCATGCGCTCTAACATTTCTCTAGGGTACCATATATCATCGCGAGACTGCTATAAATACTGCACAACTTTACAATTAGGACATCAATGGCTAGTGTTGCGAACATCACATTTCAACAGAAAGCTGAACTGTTTAACATGGTATGTACGTGACGTCATGACACTATAGTGAGTGAGTGAGAAAACGTATTTATTAAAGGAATGGGATACATCACGATCTCTTTATAAAGTCATCCAATCGTGACGGGGGAAGGGGATTATCGGGAAGGGTGGGGGGAGGAGGCTAAATGTAACAGGCGATATCCGATGAGCGGACGAAACTAATCAGGGAATCGAGAATGTGTTTGCGGTGCGGGTGCTCGAGGCTGGGGCGGGTCCAGTCCTCGTACGTAACTGGTCTTGCCCCTTCAGGGAGTGCGTTTATGGCGTCATTACGATGCTCTGCGACCCCCTCGCACGTCCAGACGAGATGGATGCACGTGGCTGGAATCCCGCAGTGCATGCAGAGCGGATCAGGGCCGACGTCTTCGGGTGTGGACGGGCGGTAAAACCTCGCCAGCCAGATGGGGGTAATTGCCGTCTTCGTTTGAAGCTTGCGTATGCAGACCCGTTCCCACCTGCTGTAACCAGGAGGGACGGGGTCTTCATCGGGAGGGAGAAGGGCGCCGAGCCTGAGCTTCCTGGCAGCCCTCTCCTCTTTTTTGATCTCTTCAATGTCGGGTGGGAGGCCCGGGTCTTCTTCCACGAGGGGGGACCGTGGCCAGGTGAGAGCATAAAACCTGCATGTAGCTGCGCCCTCGCGGCCTCGTTCGCCCCCTCGTTCCCCGGGACACCTTCGAGTCCGGGGACCCACGAAAGCACGATGTTGACTCGCGGACGAGATTCAACAATGATGTTCTTGATTTGTTTTACCACCGAATTTGTGCTGTTGCCCCGGCCGCATTCTTACAGAGCTTCACGGGAATCGGTGAAGATGAGTGCTTCAGTGGCTGTTCGGGGTAGCGTATGAGCCGCTTCTTAGACGGCGTGAAGCAGCGCTAATAACTCTGCCGTTTTTGAGCTGCTGGTTTTGTGCTCGATGCCACTCCATGTAATGTTCCTGGAGACAGAGTGCCATGCAATCGCTGAGCGGCCCGCGTCGTCTCTGGCAGCATCTGCATACCTGACTTCGGCACCGGTCAGTGAATTTATCTCTTCGAGGTGCTTGTCAGCCGCGGGCTTGCGCCTTCCTTTGTGTTGCTTTCCTTGATTCATCACACTATAGGCTGGTGGTCATTGTGATTTCGTCTTGCTGAGAAAATTGAATTCGATGGTGCAAAATGCACGCTGCACGGGGTTCAAGCTCAGTTGTAGCCAAGTATTTAGAAAGCAACTGTTATTATTCTGTACATGCATCGTCAGTGAGGAAGGGCGCGAGCGTCTGGCACGACAAAAACGTGCTTTTTTTGGCAAGAGCGTTTTTGCAAACAAAGTATTTTCCAGGGTAACGCTTTATGGTCTGCGCCAAAGATGCGGGGAAGAGGAACCTTTACAACACAGGATGTTTTTAAAACTAACCCACCCCCACCCCACACACACACGCACACACACACAAACACACGCACTTTTTACAGCGGAGCTGTTAAGGGCTAGTTTCCCCAGTATCGTGTCCATCAGCAAACAAATGATGGCACTAAACTTTGGACAGCTACCGCCATCTATAAGTGACGATGGCAACCCGACAACCGGCTGGCCGATTGTCTGGTGGCCGCCGTCGCGTAGATGGTGGCAACCTTTCCAGCCTTTGCACTTTGGCTTGCCCACTTGCGGCTGGACATTACTTCATTCCCACCATAGTACAGCTTCGCTGGTCTTCCTTCTTCACCAGAGTGGAAAGGCTGAAAGTATTCCTGAGGAATTGCCTCCTCCGTTTGTGTGTGCTAATTCGACAATTTTATTTGTCACTTGTTAACAGCAACCCTTCATTGCTTTTATTTTGCACCCCCGTAGAGTTTAAAGGGGTCCTTGAACGATATCGGGTTGGAATGTTCATGACTTTTCAGAGGCATACTGGTCCTAGTCTGGCCCAAGTATACTCGCACACGCCGCCACTGATTCAGACGCTATTTTTTGTCGCGGTGAAATTGCGAGGATAAAATGAGACTATTTCTTTTAGTCTTTCCTTCGCAAGGATTATTGTCGTAATTGTGGGATCAAAACCACCCGCCTAACGACAGTCGAGCGCGGCTCACGGATTGGACAGGAGAACTGCGTGAGCACTGTACATCGGCTCGTAAAGGTGTATCCACACGACGGACCAAATTGCTGTTCTGGTCCGCGGGCCGCGCATCACGTGATCTTACGTCACCGGTTTTCGAGGTCCGCCGGAGGTCCGCGGCCCGCGCTTCTGAGAAATGCCAAGCGACTTTTCTCGGCCGGATTTTGGCGGCGGACCGCGGCGTTTTTAGTATAATTGAAGCGCTATGTCTGGCAACAAGCTGACTTTTGTTGTTTGAATTGGAATCCAAATCCAAAGTCGTTTTCTTTTGGCGCCAACTGTTGAAGACGAAGAAGACGAACCTTTTGTTGTGCGACGAAAAGCGTTGACTATGCCGACCAAGATCTTTCCTGTACATCCAGGGCTTCATCCAGCATGCCCTTTTCGGTTACACTTAAGTCCTCCTCGTCCTCAATAGTCAACGCCAGGGCCACCGCGGACAAACGTCTTTCGTTCAACCTCATCTTGGCTCCTTACAAATAGCCTCAAAGCAGCTCGCTGCATGCGTTTGGTGGAGCTGTGAGCTCGAGGGTTAGATCGGCCCGTTCGCTCTGTCGTCAGCTCTTTTGGTCCGCCGTGTGGATGCTCATTGCAGCCGGGCGGCCCGCGGACCGCGCATCACGTGATCAATCGGTCCGCGGCCCGGTCCATCGTGTGGATACACCTTAACAATCAATGCCTCGGCGGACACTTGAGTATAGTGGCTCGTGGCCAACCACTGCGGTGATGAGAATAGCCGAATTCTTTTAACGTTAATTGGCGGCATAAGATAGGCACCGGGCCACGTGGCCGCTTCTGGCTCCGAGTTGAGGGGATGAACGGTGCGCATATTTTTCTAATTTTTTTGCCGACTACCATTGCCTAGAAAAAGAGCAAAGCCAAGTTCAATCAGTTATTATCGTTAGGGAGTGATCCTGAGTAGTATTTAGTGATGTATAGAAATATTTTTATAGCTCCTTTAAGCAAAATACAGAGGGGATCGAAACTTGGGCAATTACTCTAGAACGACGCTCGTGACTTACAGCGACTGCCAACGTTCGGCTGTCCCTCTGAGGTCACTAAAATCTTTTTCTTTTGTTTTATTTTTGTATTCCTTCCGTACACAGATGTAGCTCTATGTAACGTCATATTAATAAGTCGCATTTAGTCATTTCAAAACATCTATTCTCGGGGACATCTTTCGGATGCAGTGAAGCAACAACGAAAAACATTTTTGGGTGCCTCAATCATGTAAAATTGGTCCTGAGACACTTTTTGTACTTTCAATAAATACTGTTAAGAAGTAACCCCTGACGTTGACAGCTTGCGAAAACATCCATTAGTTTCCCCCTCCACGCAATAGCAGATGCAGAAAAAAATAAAGGAAAGAGACAGCTGTCGATCCCCTCCTCAACTCGCCATTTGAACAATCGGCCACGTGATCTCACGCTAATTATATACCGTCAGTGTTCATCATAGTCATGCCTAGGCGGCTCGGGTTTGGAAAGCAAAAGCTTGGGCTGAACTTTAGATATTGTTAGAGTTGGGCTATTATCATATTTAATTGACATGCCGTTACCCGAATGTTTGGCGATGCTGATTGTCATGAACCCGAGCACTCGACTAAAGGTTATGAAAATCGCTTACGTCATGGTGTCACGTGACTCTCGGCACAAAATCGTGATGTCATGTTACATCACGCTGTCAACAAGGTGTCAACGCTGTCAACAACATCTAGTGAATTCCTCAAATTAAATCGAGTTGACGCGGTGGGTCACGTGACGTTACGAGGTCACGTGACATTATTTGACAACATGTATTGACACCATGACGTCATCTGACAACGTGACACATGGTTAATCATAGTGCCAATACAAAAGCGCCATGAAAACCCACAATTTACCATACATTGCAATTCTGTATATGACGATTTGATCAATGGCTAGAAATACAGCCGCCAATTTTTCATTCAATATGTTCATTTTGTGATACTAACAAAAAAAAGAAAAAAATATATTACCTTGAACCGTTTTGAACCGGTTACCGTTATATTTTTTCGGTTCGGTTCCGGTTCAGGTCCAAGATGGCGGCGAAGATTTCGGTTCCGGTTCAGTTCCGGTTCGGCTAAAAATAACGGTTCTGTTCCGGTTTTCGGTTCGGTTCGGTTCCGGTTCGACACCCTGCTGCCAGTAAGTTCGTCCTCCTTCAGGACTGTGCAAAAGACGTCATCCTTGGCATGGACTTCCCGTGTCAGTACGTCGCCGTGATCGACCTAGGAGCAAATAGTTTGACGCTGCGAAAGCCCGCCCTACCTCCACAGGAATCCAAGACCACGGCAGCAGCCGTCTTAGTCTATGCGGACCTCATGAACCTGCCGCCGCTGTCGAGTGTTCTTGTTCCCGTTGTTACCGATTCAGTCGCCTGCAAGGAAGCTCTTCTGGAAGGCAACGTCCAACTGTTTCTCAGAACAGAAGTAGGCGTCGCAAGGGGCGTACCAGAGCTGCAGGATGGAAGCACTGTGGCCCTCGTAACGATCTTTCGACAGGTGGCGCAGGATCTCAGAAAAGGTGCCGCTGTTGGCCACGTTGAGGAACTCCGGCCTCCGAGATCGCCGCGATCTCCGATTGGACCCTCGCACTCTCAGCCGTACAGTACACCGCCACTGCAGCTCGATGTTAATGTTTCAAAAGTAAAACAGCGCCAAAAAAACGGAGGACAAGAAGACGAAGCGTACAAACAAAGCGCTGCCTCTCAAGGATTTATTGAAAAAAAAAACACAAATCGACAAGCGTCGCGACCTCCCCCCCCCCTCCCTTTCCGTGTCAAACCTGCACAAGCCTGCTGATTATACAATTTGTCTTCGTGTACTCCGTGTTTTTGGCGCTGTTTTACTTTTTCTTCAAATATGCACCTCCAACTCGCCCAACTTATTACCATATTGCTCAACGTTAACCCAAACACCAGTGCCGTGGAACAACGACAGCTCCAGGGACTTCCTCTCCGAATTCAAGGACTGCCTGGTGACGACGGAGACAGGGTGTGGATGTGGACACCCATTCGCCGCCGCGGCCTCAGCGAAGAACTGTTAAAAGGGTACTTCGGACCATCCGAGGAACTTCGTCGCATCGGGGAGCTCAACTATGAAGTGGTGCCCGACGGAATGCAGACATCATCACAACACCGACCACTACCCGAGGTGGTTCACGTCATGAGACTCAAGCAGTTCTACGCTCGGTAGCACTGAGGAGTTTTGTTTCCCATGGGACTTCTTAGCTTACCATTATTTTTGTTTGTTTTTTGCATCGGGACGGTGCGTTTTAAAGTGGGAGTAATGCCGCGCGAACGATCGAGAAGATACGCTTCTCCGTTCATCATGAAGATTCGCGTACACTTTGACCCTGAGCGTAAACCATGAGGAAGCCAGAGATGGCCTTGTCTAGTCAGTCTCGCCCCAGCTTTTTCCCCACCATTCTGAGTCGAATATCCGAGATGATGAGCATATTAGATAAGCAAGCAAACGCCTTATAGCTGATTCATTCGTTGATTCTCTCTCGCGATAGCCAGCTGTTAGGCCGACGTACCATCGCTTTCTGCTGCCACCGTCGACGCTCGCTGCTGCTTTCGCGACGTGTCCTTCTTTTGCGTTTCTGGTACAAGTTTGACCCGATTAAATCTTTAGTTCATTCCGCTTTCTTCTGCCTCGTCCTCTTTTATTCTTGACAATACTACTCCGAGTGACTTGCATATTCCCTTGAGGCTGGAGAATCCTACGCTCGCGTCCCGTTTTCTTCCACGTGATCCCTAATAAACGCCGATATTTTGCCCCACATCAAAAACTGACTCGAAAAGCACCAATATCTAGGAAAGACTAAACCCGGAAAAAAAAACGCTTCCGTACTCGAAGGAAAATTAATCAGAAAATTCAAAACTTTGGTTCTAGACCTGCGTGCTCGGGTCTGCGGGCTGGCTTGTGTAGGTGTGTGCGAGTAGGCGATCAGGATGTCAGACTCACCTCTGCAGCCACACGGGAGGCGTCGACGGCAGCGTCGATGCCCGAGTTGCCGATGCCCACGACGGCGACCCTCCTGTCCTTGAACTGGTCTGGGCCCTTGAGACTATGGGTGTGCACGATCTCGCCCTTGAACTTCTCCTGGCCCTTGAACGTGGGCACGTTGGGAAACCCGTTGTGCCCTGAGGCCACCAGCACTGCGTCGAAGGTCTCTCGCCGCTCGACGTCGCCGTTGATGTCCTTCACTACGACGTCCCAGCGACCGGTGGAGTCGTAGTCCTCGGCTTGTGTCACCCGGAGGACTTCGTGACGAAGGCATATTTTACTCGTGACACCGAAATAGTCTGCGTAGCTCCTGATGTACTCCAGCACCTTGGCGTGTTGCATATAGTTGGGAGTCTCCTTGGGAGGCGGGAAATCGCTATGGAATACGTAAAGCAGCAGTTATAGCGCGTTTATTTGAAATGTGTTATGGCAGTCTTGTACACTCTACTAAAATGTGATGAATTACAATCATAAGTACCTTCGTCTTGATGGCATTAATTTAGCTTATTCGATTATTTGAGAAGAATACCTGTGGAGCGTTACTTTAAAAAGTCGGCGTTATTTTTTTCATTACTTCATATTTATAAATCTGACCTTTTCAAGACGATTCTTTTTTAGTGTCTTATTATGTTAGAATAGCAAGATTATTAAGAACTCGTCTTCTCAAAACACCATTTTTGGTTGACCATCCTCCTTTCGGAAACTTGGTTCAAGGACACCTCGGTAGGAAACATGGTCAAACAAATGCCGCCATTGGGAAGGGGAAGGAACAAGCCTCTTTGTACGACCTTGTAAGCAAATATAAGCCACAATGGGTACAACAGGATGCTTAGGCACTTTAATCTGACACAGTAGCCCGATAGAGCAAACTAAAACCACTTTCCTGTTACTTTAGAGCATTTAGAGAAAGTGTGGCAACCTGCAGCACGCGGTCCAGATCCGGGCCACGAGGCAGTATTATACGCCTTACGGGAAGTCACAAGAAATGACCACCCCCCTCCCCTCCCCGAAATACGCTCTCCAGGACAAGCCGTATGTTTAGTTACAAACCCCTTTATAAACGAAAGTATTAACTTTTAATAACTTCAAGACAATGGCCAGATAGGGTTCGCAAATCAGCTGGTCCCCAGGCAACAATTAGCTGAAGCAGACTTCTACGTAACTCGTTACAAGTAACAAAATTGCTTCTAATCTCATCTGTGTATCGGTCATTAAGAAAAGGAATAATTACATATTTTACTGAGTAACTGTAAAGTAATCTTCTTATTTATTTACGCATGTTATGATTTTAATTATTTATATTTTGTTTTTGTTCAAGGGGGAAAAAAGTAAAATTTTAAATCCCGAATTTTTTTTCCCGGTAAGGAACTGTACTTTGATAGAATCACAATGTCATCTGCACACACAAAATACAAAGCCTGGAATTCTTCGGATGCTCAAAGTATTTCTTCCCATCGCGTAACTCCTCGATTCGATTTTTCTTTTATCTTGTTTGTTTGAATTGGTTAGCTTGCTTGAGCACAACAAGCGGGGAAACACACAGACATAAAAAACCGGCCTTTTGATGAAAACAACATTAGGGAAAGTTTCGAGGTTAAAATGTTTGAGTTCTAACCGAAACATATGAACACGGTCAAAGTGCATTTGAGATGGTGTAGCGGATCTGGACCCGCCTTTTCTTTTTGTTCCGTTACTCTTTCGTTGATTTCGAAGAGGCGGAGAGGACGGCACTTAATGATGGCAAGCACTCCAAAAGGTCCAGACAATTAACAACAGTCTCCTCGGTTATAATGACTATGACGGCTTGCATAATGTCAAAACAGGAAAAAACGCTCCGTCTTCTGTCAAAATAAAGTTCAACAAAAAAATCAATTGAAAAAGAAGTGACAAAAACTGGCTTGTTGTTCAAAACATATTTAACACTTATCACTTTTTAGAAATACGAACGTTTTTTAGTGCTAACTTGAAGTTAATCTTCTAAAAACTCCAGGTTGCCTACTTCCCTCTCACCCTTTTTTTGCGTCAGCTTTTTGTGACCTCAATAATTATGGTAAATATTGTTATATCATCAGGGCATGTCTTTGGTAGAATGCACCTTCAAAGGACGCTGCAATCAAAAATAGTTTTCCTAAGGGCCTAGATGGGAAAAGACATCTTTAAAAATATCTACCACAAAAAAGTTTTTTTTAATATTTACGTCATTACACTTAATTTAGGAAGAGAAGGCGGTTACTGCAGCCCGCTGTGCCCCGCCGCGTGGTTAAACCGTGCTCACATCTCTCAATGGCTGGGGAGATGATTGAAGCGTGAAGTGTTGGTTGTTATATTGTATCCCCTTGGCGTAATAGTATTTCAATCGCCAATCATTTGATGTTTAAGAAACAAATAATTCATTCTACCAGTCCATGATGTCATTTCTGTACTTAAGCTAAAAAATCCAAATATGAATATATAAGGAATTTGGCAGATATGACCAGATACACATATAAGGTCCATATATGGATCCTATATGAGTGTCTGGCCATATCTGCCGAATTCATATATCCTCATGTCTGGACTACTTACATAATCCCATATTTTGACCTAGCAAATAAGTTTGTATCAAAACCATATATGGCAATCTTATATGTAAAGCTACTTGCAGTTTCTTAGGTATCTTCAAAACATACACCTCTACTGATCTCAGAAATTCCAGCAAAGATGTATATTTTGTGAATAGGTATCTAAAAGATCCTTTAAATAGGTATCTCACCAATCTTTCTTGGTTAGGACTGCGCTTCATCATGTCGACAAATACCATATGACAAAGATAAAACTTGTGCAAGAGGAAGAACGGAAGTGAGCAAGTTAGGAAACATTCTGACATACCTCATTCTAGGTTGGCAAAGTCACATCCCTTTGGCGGGATTTGTTGACGAGGGAGCCAGCCCAGGCATACGGTAAGCAAAGAACGCGTTAGACTCAACAGTGCCAAAACTCCCCTAACAAGTCTTCCTCAATGGGCGACTTTTCTCCCAGCTGTAGATGAGCAATTTAACAAGTGCAGTACCACCGCTAGCCTGGGGTCTTTAACGTATAAAATATTTTAATGGTAAGATATGTAGTTGTGGAGAAAAGAATGACCGAATTATTTGGTGCTCTGGCACGGACTGGCCGCGCGTTTATATCTCTTTCGTGTGACCCGCGACTGACCCGCGGTCCGGAGCTCACTGCTCGAGCTCCGTGTTCCGGCTTTTGTTGTAAGCACCTACAGGGCTCCCCTCCTGGTAGCATGGATCATGGGCAAACGGAGAAAAGTACTAGATCTAATGCTGGCAACACAATAAGGACAACAACAAAAGTTGCAGATTCGATGCTAGTAGCCGCGTGATGACGATATGACATGTCCTTTTGTCTATGAATCGTGCTTCTTGCCAGGTGATCCGCTTTTTTTTCTTGGGTCCAGAAATTTGGTTGATGAACGTAAATCTAGTGCTGAGTCGTTGAAAGTGGGTTTTATGCAATCCATGGCGACAGTTTCTGCAAGCCCGTGCCAGTCAAGAGTGATGGTCTTGTCGGTTCGGTTGAGGATTTTCGACGCGCCGTCGTATGGCAGAAAAAGGCTCTTCTTCACGTCTCTGCGGACTAATGCGTGAGTACAAGTTGTAAGTTCTTGGGTTCCATATTACCTTGCCAGAACTGGGCAACCGAGGAGTCGTAGGCTGGTGCTCTTGGATGAACCCTCGTAAGTCATCCAAGTACTGTGGTTGTGTCACAATATCGTCGGATGCGTCAAAACATTATCCTGGAGGTCGGAGCGGCGATCGATACACCAAATCCGCTGAGGTGCGTTTCAAGGCTGTTTTAAAAGCTGATCTATGCCGAGGAGGACGAACGGGAGATGGTCCATTCATTGCAGTCGCCCACCTCGTGCCATGAACAATGTTTTTAGTTGCCGGTGCAAACTTTCTACCATGCCGTTTGCTGACGGGTGGTAAGAGGTTGTGTGCACATGATGTGTTCTAAACATTTTCAAAATGTTTAGAACACATCATGTTTAGAACGCAGCAAACAGCGAACATTGGTGTCTCGCGGGGAAGGAGCGACCAGCCACACTGGAGTCCGGAACCCAAATGTTTATTATCACTTTCATCGAACTCAATATAACCCAGTGCATGCGCACTCGCATGGATGGAAGAACGCGTCGCCGCGGAGCACGCTCATAACTGGCGGCCCGACCGAGTCACTCTTATTACGATACGATACAAACTTTATTTTTCACCACAAATACAAGTGGTGAATGGGAGGCCGGAGAAAAAGCTGCAGAAATGCAGCTTGACGAGGCTCCGGGCCCCCATTCAGCAGCTACGACGGAGTACATATAATACAGTGGTCAAAAAGAGAAAATCAAATGAACAAATTGAATATTTGGCTGTTTGACAATTGCACAATATCTATGTTTTTAACAAAATATTCGTTCAGAATAGACGGTAAAACATAACTAATTTTTTTGTTTTCCATAGTTGGTCCTGCATTTTGGAATTTGCCAGGGCTGGTGATTTCTCGATGAATAATAATCGCTTTTTTCTTTTAAATCGGACAGTTGAAGAATTATATTTGAGCGTCCTAATGCCGCATATTTATACGCCATCGTTAAACGATAGTTATAGATTTGGTGTATATTGATAATCTTGTATGATTTGAACAGTGAATGCGTATGATGTATGTAGGAAACGTTACCTATTATTCTTAGCACTTTTTTTTGCAATAAGTGTATTATATGTAAGTTTGAGAAAGACGTATTACCCCAGATAAGGGTGCAGTAACATAAATGAGAATAAAATAAGGAATTGTACAAAACCTTTTTTACACTGGTTGGAAGGACGTGCCTATGCTTATTTAGAATTCCTGCGGCTTTGCCTAATTTAGAGCAGAGATATTTCACGTGATTGCTCCAGAGCATGTCTTCGGAAAAAATGACTCCGAGAGTTTTTACGCTATTTACAAATTCAATGTTTGAAGACCCGAAATTAAGAGGAGCTATAAACTCGGTTACTTGAACCGCGTGGGCGAAACATTATTGCTTTTGTTTTTGAAGTATTTATATTCAGGCAATTGGACTGAGACCATACTTTTAACTTTGAAAGAAATGCGTTAGCTTTATTTATGAGGCCCTCTTCGGATATATCAGAAAAAATATACTCGTGTCATCCGCATAGATTATATATTTACAGTTTGAATCAATGTTCACAATATCATTAATATATAACAGAAAAGAAGTGGTCCTAGAATACTTCCTTGGGGCACTCCAGCTGATATGGTTAATGAAATTGATTTCTCATTATTAATTTGCACAAACTGGGTACGATATTCTAAATAAGATTTGATTAGTGCATGTGGAAGATCACGAATGCCATAAGCATATAGTTTATCTAACAAAATGGAATGATTTATACAGTCAAACGCTTTGCTGAAGTCTAAAAATATCCCAAGCGTTAAGGTTTTTCTTCGAAATTTTTAAGTATTTCTTCTTTTTGAACCAATAATGCAGTCTCTGTTGACCTATTCTTTCGAAATCCAAATTGACAATCAGTAATTATAGAGTGCTTATCACAGAAATTAACAACACGAGAGTGAATTATTTTTTCTAGACTTTTTGAGAACACAGGAAGTATAGATATTGGACGGTAGTTCCCTAGTTCATTTTTGTTACCTGCTTTAAACAACGCTAAAACTTTGGCAGTTTGCATTTTTTGGGAAAAGTGCCAGATGATATTGCGAGGTTGAATATGTATTTTAGACACGGAGCAATGATATCTATCACATATTTTATAGGTTTAATTTGCAAGTCATCGGCATCACGACTGTGATTATTATTAAGAGACAAAATAGAAGAACAAACCTCAGTTTCATCAGTAGGGTAGATAAATAGTGATTCCGAGATTGACCTAATGTAATCTGACGCTTCAGGATTGTAAGGGCTATTAGCTATATTCACGAAATAGCTGTTAAATGCATTTGCCAAATTCGAACCACTCAATATTTCGCCGTTATGGTTCATGTTTTCAATTTTGTTTGATTTATAAGACATATTAAGAACACTGTTTATACGTTTCCATAAAAAATCGGCTTTCTTTAGGCACTCAACATCAAATAAAGCAGAGTAGTAGAGTTTTTGGATTTTCTAATTTCCCTAGTTAATTGATTTCTATATTTTTTGAATTGTTCAAGTGCCGTTTTTTCACGAGTTGAAAGAAATATTTGATAAAGTTTATATTTTCTACGTGTTTTTTTTAAGTGTAGGGGTCATCCATGGCTTTCGTCCCTTTTGGCAATTTTAATGGTTTTGTCTGGAAACAGTCAGAATAAAGCTGCTTAAACTTTTTAATAAACGTGTTGTATGCGGTATCTACGTCATCAGAATGGAATACATCGGCCCAATCTGTAGTCATTAATTTCTGCCTAAATGTATCTAGAGTCGCTTGAGTAATGTTTTGAACAGTCACAGTATCTGAATTGCGTTTACATACTTCTCGTGCTGTATCGACTAGCATAAATATGGGCAAATGATCGCTAATATCAGAACTTACTACACCAGCCCTGACCTTTTCCTTGTCAAAATTTGTAATAAATAGATCAATTAATGTAGATGTAAACAATGTAGTGCGCGTGGGGTGGTTTATCACATTATAGAAGTTATTAGCCGTTAGTAGTAGCAGCAACTCCGATACCAGCACGTTGGGGATCCCATATCGGCGTATTGTCCGCCGTCGACGTGTCCGTTGACGTTGTTGTTGACGTGGAGCACGTCCAGTTCGTCGGCGCTGCTGTTGGTGCAGGCTCAACTCCGGTCGGCTGTTGTTGGCTCCCTGCACCAGGACTTGTTCTTGCCGTTGAGACCGCCGGACTGACTGGAACTGTAGTTTCGTTGGTCAAACCGCCAGGATCGGGAGCGTCGAAGACCGCCAGAGACGCATCGAATGGTACCAGATGCCGGCGGTTGCGTTGCAGGACTCCTGTCCCTGTCTCAACTACGTAGGAGCGCGGCCGCTTCGCTGGACTGAGGACTGTTGTTCGGCACCGCACGTCCTGTACCCACACGTCCTCTTCTACGGACAGTGGGCGAAGTTGGCGAGCGGCGTGACGGCGATTGAAGTCCTTTCGCTCTCATCTTGGGGCCTCCCCGTATTTTCTTTTAAAGTCCCGACGTGATGGCCACCCCGGCTGCAACGTCTCTGACATCTTCGGTACCTTTGTCTGCAATCGTCAGCCCATTATACTTCGTTTCAGCTTAGGTCCGTGCGCGGCCGATGTTATGAGCCGAAGGGCCAATCAAACAGTGTAAAGAGCGCAACGTCAGGGCGTGCTCTCTGCGCCTGATAGGACTAGCCGGCGGAGGAGCATGCTCAGAGAGACGGCGAATACAGGCTGGTCCTATCAACTGCAGAGAGCACTACGTGACGTTGTGCCTCTTTCGCTGTTTGATTGGTCCTTCGGCTCATAACATCGGCTGCGCTCGTACCTAAGCTGAAACGAAGTATAGCAGTTGTGACAGGCTGTAGCCCGTCACTCCAGGATCGTCTCGATACACCAAGAGTGCCATGTGCGGGTCTTTTGACTTGTAGAACAACTCTTTTATGGTCCGCACCATACGCTCCGCTTCCCTATTCGCCTGTGGGTAGCATGGGCTGCTCGTGACGTGGTGGAAACCGTAGCTCTGGGTGAACTCGACGAACTCTTTCGAAAAAACTGCGGCACATTGTCCGATACCAGCACGTTGGGGATACCATATCGGGCGAATGTGCTCTTGACTGCTGCGCCGACGGACGTTTATGTCGTCGGCGTCAAGCTGATGACCTCTGGGAAGCGGGAGTAATAGTCCACGACGAGCACGTAGTGTCTCCCCTCGAGCTCAAACAGATCCGCACCGACTCTCTGCCAAGGACGACTGGGAGTCGGTGTGCTGATGAGTGGCTCGGAGCGCTGTACTGTTGTTTGGGCGCACCGCTCGCAGGCTGTCACAAGTTGCTCTATTTCGCTGTTTAGAATAGGCCACCAAACTGCGTCCATTGCTCTTGCCTTGCAGCGTCCGATGCACTGAAAGCCTTCATGTATCAGCTGCAGTATCTCGTGTCACAGCAAGCGCGGAATAAGGGTGCGGCGATCTTTGAGTAATAAGCCATCGCACACGGTGATGTTCTCACGTTCCTTCCAGTACTCCCATAGATGCACAGGAACTCTGGACACATGTTCTGGCCACCCGTTTTCACAGAAGCGTTGCAAGCCCGAGCAGATGCCGTCTTCCGCTTGATTGCTTTCGTATGGCTTCCAGGCGGGATGACACGGAATCAGCGGCTGCTCAAACCACTTCGCCAACGAAGAGTTCTATGGAGTCCACCCGACGTTGGCAGTGCTGATCCAGTTCCTGCACCGGGGCCCTTGACAGGGTGTCCGCCGTAGCTAGAAGTTTGCCGCGGACACAAAGAACGGTGAACTGGTAGCGCATGAGGCGGATGCGTAGTCGCTGAATTCTTGGTGGCATCAGATCCAACTCCGCAGATTCCAAGAGCGTGACGAGAGGGCAGTGATCCGTTTCGACTTGAAAGTCGATGCTTCTCAAAAACTGATCGAGGCGCTCGACCGCCCACGTTATGGCCTGGGCTTCTTTTTCGGTCTGGCTGTAGCGAGATTCGGTGGTCGTGAGAGCCCTCGATACATACGCCCCTGCCCGTCTCTCGCCGGAGGGCTGATCTTGAAGCATGACGGCCCCGAGTCCATGAGAACTTGCATCAGCTGAAACTACTGTCGGGTAGGACGGGTCGTACTTGGCCAAGCAGATATGAGAGCTAAGCAAGCTCTTTAGCTTCTCAAAGGCAGCTTGCTGGCTTGGTCCCCAGTACCACGAGTTGCGCTGTTGCAGCAGTTCTCTGATTGGCGCCGTGACGTCTCAGAGGTGTGGGATGAAGCGCCCTACGTGGTTTCGCCATTCCCTGCAGTCTTCGTACCCCGCTGACGTCCGAGAGTATCGGCAACTTCTGCAGTGCCTCGAACTTTTAGGCATCCGGGCTGATTCCTCTCGCGCTGACCAACACGCCAAGAAACTTGACTTCTGAGGCAGCGAAACTGCACTTCTTCTTGTTCAGTTTGACGCCTGCCTCGTCGAGCCTTTGCAGCACTTGCTGGAGTCGAAGATCGTGCTCGCCCTTTGATGCGCCGAAGACGATAATGTCGTCGATCATGCTCACAACTCCTTCTAGTCCACCTAGAATGCGACTCATCTGTCGCTCGAAGTACTCTGGCGCTGAACAGATGCCAAAAGGCAGCCTGCGGAAACAGAACCTTCCCATCGGGGTTATGAACGTCGTCAGTTCCTGACTTTCATCAGAAAGCTTCACTTGGTAGAAGCTTGCAGTGGCGTCCAGCTTCGAGAAAAGCTTTGCTTGCCCGAGACGTCCGAGTATGTTCTCAACCGAAGGTAAATTGTGACGCTCCCTCAGTACGACTTTGTTGAGGCGCGTGAGGTCTACGCAGATGCGATAGCCTCCTCCTGTTTTTTGGAACGACGACCATGCCCGCGCACCAGCCTGTGGGGCGGTCAATCTTGCGGATGACTCCTTCAGACTCTAGCTTCTGCAGCTCCCCACGAACGACGTCGTGCAGCGGGATCGGGACCTTCCTTGGCACGCTTAGAGCGAAGGGCTTGGCGCCAGGTCAAAGCCGGATGACGTACTCCTCCTTTAGCTCCCCCAGACCGTCGAAAAGCCTGTCTCTACGAAGCGCCGCTGGTATCGCCACATTGTCGACAAACTAAATGACACCCAGCGCTTGTATTGCTGGGAAGCCGAGAAGAGGAGGTGTTGTGATGGCATGACGTAATGTCCTGCACGGTCAACTTGTCCCTCCATTGCAGCGTTGCGGGGAACGGGCCCAGTACTTTCAGGGAGTGATTTCCGGGGCCCGTGAGGCTCACCTTCTGGTACATGACGCTTTTTCGGTACTCCAGGGAATGAGCTTGACACCACGGTCGCTTCCGCTCTAGAGTCCACTTTGAAGGTCATGTTGTGTCCGTTGACGGCCACGGTTGCGAACTTGGCTCTGGTACGGGCGCCTGCCGCAACTGTGTGCAGCTCGACAGAGCCCATTGGCTTTTCTTTCGCAGACGGTTTCGAAGTGTCCAACTTTTTTGCACCACCTACATCTTGCCTCTTTTGCGGGACAATCGGAGCGGGGGTGAGGTGACCTGCCGTATAACCTGCAGCGTCCGTCGCCTGAGCGAGGCTTGGAGTGCTCGTTGCGCCTTCCCCCGCCAAGTTGGAACGCCGTTGTGACTTCGGACGACGTTTTCGGACTTTTGCTTCGGAGACCACGTTGCCAGGATTTGGTTCCCTATGGAAAACTTCAGAACGGGCCTTCACGGCGTCTTCGTGAATACAAGCCTGAAGTCTCACATCTTCGAGCGTGAGCCTTGGCGTGCGACATAACTTGTCTACCAGCTTAGAGCCCAGAAGACCAACGACGAATCTATCGTGGACGAGGCGTTCTTCGACTTCCGCGGAGGCGTAATTGCATTTTTTACGAGCCTACGTAGGGCATTGTAAAAGTCGTCTACCGACTCGCCTTCAGCCTGGACGCGACGGTGGAAACGCACGCTTTCGTAGACTTCGTTGACCGGGTGGATGAAGTGGTCGGTGAGCTTCGTCTTCACCGCTTGAAGAGAGCACCAGTCGTCGCTTGTCATGGCCAACGTGTCCAGGAGTCGTCGAGCCTCACGGGAGCCCATGGCGTACAGCAGTGTCCTGACTTGCACTTCGCCCGGCGCCTGGTAGAGCCCAGAAGCGTAGCAGTAGTCGTCGGACAGGAAAACCCATTCCTTCCACTCGCTGGGATTCGAAAAGTCAAACTTCAGAGGCGGCTAGATACCGGCGGCGCAGAACTGCGTAGGCTTAGCGTCTTCGTTCGCCATGGCGGGTGTTTCAGGATGCGCCACGTCGACGGCTCACTCACTGCGTCGCTCCTCCGGGACGGACCCCACTTCTGACACCATGTCTCGCGGGGAAGGAGCAACCAGCCACACCGGAGTCCGGAACTTAAGTGTTTTATTATCACTTTCATCGAACTTAAGATAACCCAGAGCATGCGCACTCGCAGGGACGGAAGTACGCGTCGCCGCGGGGCACGCGAGTGGAAACTGTCGAGTCATCACTACAACTGGAACTGGCGTCCCCGGTCCGTAGTGACAGTCGAGGGGCAACCGGAACGGGCTACCCAAACTTTAAAGAAAGTCCTGGCAACTGTCTCCGTGCGCGATGTCGGGAAGGGGAGTTGCCTCAGGCCACGTGGTGTGAAGCGGTCAACGCAGGTCAAAATATAGGTGAAACCCCGACATGGTGGCAAGGGACTCACGATGTCGAGATGGACATGGCCAAAGTGTGTATCGGGTATACGGAAGGGCATTAGAGGTGTGATGGTGTGCTTGCTGACCTTCGACCGTTGTCATTGTAGGCAACCTCTTGCCCAGCTACGTACATCCGCATTAATGGTAGGCCACACATAGCGTGCTGTTACCAGTCGTTGTGTGGCTCGGATGCCCGGATGCCATAGGTTGTGCACATGGTCGAAGACTTTCCGACGAAGGGCTAACGGGACGATAGGTCGAGGACTGCTGGTAGACATGTCGCAGAAAATGGCACCGATAGAATGAGAGCGAGGAACTGCCCTCAATACCCAGGACTTCAGCCGGTCAAGATGGGCAAGCAGCCCCGGATCATCCCGTTGCGCCATAGCAATGTTCTCAAAGTCGAGACATACAGGGCTTGCCGAGGCAGCGTCGACGCAGGAAAGCGCGTCCGCTGCTGAATTGCTTTTTACGTGGTGGAGGTCTACGGTGATTTCCGAAATGAAGGCCAGTTGTCGAATCTCTCGGGAGTAGTAGGCGGTGTGGTTGCCAAGGAACGCATATGTTAGAGGCTTGTGGTCCGTCAGTTAATGAAATACGTGACCCTCAAGGATGTATCTGAAATGTTTAACGGCCAGGTACACTGCAAGAAGTTCATGTTCAAATGTACTATAACGTGTTTCTGCAGGCTTCAGTTTCTGGGGAAAAAACCAGGTGTTCACTACGTCGAGCCTCTGTTGCAGGACAGCTCCGGCAGCGGTGCTGGAGGCGTCAGTCATAAGACGGGTGGGAGCCTCAGGTCGCGGATAGAAAAGCAGGGCTGCATTGGCCAAGGCTTCTTTCACGCTGGAAAAATCTGATGCAGCTTCTGCGCGCCATGGAACTGCTGATGATGGTCCTTTCTTGGTTTTAAGCAGATCCGTCATGAGTTGAAGTATTTCAGCACAATGCGGGATAAATATTCGATGGAAGTTTATCAAACCCAGAAACTCACGAAGCTTGCGAAGTGACGCTGGTTGGGGAAACTCGCGGATTGCTATGACGTTTTCTTCGAGTGATAAAATGCCCATTGATGTTACGCTGTGGCCGAGGAAGTCCAAAGGGGCGACTCCGAACGCGCACTTCTTTGCATTGATGACAAGGCCGTACTGCTGCAGCGGGTTGAACAAAAGCCGTAGGTGTTGTTTGTATTCTTCCGGACATGAGCTGGCCATGAAGATGTCGTCAACTTAAAGGAAAACGAATTGAAGTCCTCTTGTGACTTCATTGATTAGGCGTTGGAAAGTCTGGGCGGAGTTTCGCAGGCCGAAGGGAATCCGTACGTATTCAAAACGTCCGAACGGTGTGGGTATGACCGTCTTGGCCAGATCCGCCGGTTCTACGGGAATCTGGTAGTAGGCCTTTATTAGGTCTACCAATTGCTGTAGATGTTGGTGCCAGTCAGACCAGCGGAGAAACCGTGGATGTGCGACAAAGGGTACCGGTCAGGTGCCGTGAACGCATTCAACGCCCGATAATCTGCGCAAGTTCTCCAGTCGTTCGAGTCCTTTTTCGGGACCATATGTAGTGGCGACGCCCAGTTGCTGGAAGAGGACCTATGATCCCAAGCTCCAGCATGTATTGAAACTCTCGACGCGCGATGTTTAGTCTTTCGCCAAAGAGAGCGGCGAGGACGCGCGGAGATTGGCGGGCCGTTGGTAATGATATGGTGTGTCACACTATGCTTGATTGGCACCTCAGCATTGCAGGGTCGGGTAAGGGCAGGATACTCTGTAAGGAGGGTTTCGTACCTCGAAAATGCCGCTAGGGAACGCATCGGAGAAGCCGTGAATGACGACAGGATAGCCTTTATGATCAAGGATGTGGTCGCATCGGCGAGGCTTCTGCCACGGATGTTGACGGAGGGGCCAAAGTGTGCTAGAAAATCTGCTCCCAGTATAGCCTCACAAAGATCCGCGACAATAAAGACCCAGAGGAAAAGTCGCCTTAGTCCTATGTCGATGGATAAAAATCGCTGGCCAAAAGTGGCAATGGCCGAGCTGTTGACGGCTCGTAGAAGCGCGGGTATGTGGAGCTTGCTGGCGGTCAAGTCGTGACGCGGGGGCAAGACGCTCACCTCGGCCCCGGTGTCCACTGAGAAGCGGCGACCGGAGATTTGATCGACGACGTAGAAAAGGCGGCTTGTGTGTTGGTCATCGTCAGTTGCCGCTGCTAGTGCCGGGCCTCGGTGTTTTACGACAAGGAGCATGGTTGTTGGCAGTGCGTGGCACGTTCCGCGGATCACCGGTGGTACCAGCACAGGGCTATGTTGCTTGACCGTGAGGCTCGTCGCGAGGATGAACAGGCGTGAGGCGAGCCTCGTTTCGATCGTCGAGAAGGTCTCTCGCCTGACTCCTTCATGGTGGCAACAGCGCAGGAAAGCTGTGCTATGCTTGCCATGATCTCTCCGATCTCTGCTTGCCAGGGCGGGGGCTCGTGATGCTCGTGAGTTGCCCCAGCAGTAGAACACTGTACCCAGCAGCAATAGAAGGTGCGGAATATTCGGCGGTGCGATCACTCCAGCATAGCGAGGCGATCTAGCGGCACGTCGTCAGCAGCTGCCAGAACCATGCGCATTCCTCGCGGAAGTTTTGAAGAAAACGCTAACGCAGGATACGGTCTCGGAAGTCGGTGGTTTGGGGGCCCAGCAACTGTCGCATTTAATGGAGAAGTTGTGATGGGCGGCGGTCTCCTAGTTCCTGGGCTGTCAGTAGCTGTTGGATTCGTGACCGCTTCGATGCCGCTGTTCGCTCGAACAGAACGCCCTTTAAATGATCGTAGGCGTCCTCACGGGGTGGCTGCGACAGCACGTCATCGATTTCGTCGGCCACGTTTGGCGGCAGGGGGCAACGACGTGGTAGAACCGGGACAGCTGGGTAGTGATACGCCGAAGCTGGAACTGTGCCTCGATTTGGGTGAACCAAACTCGCGGGTTCTTAGGCCAAAAAGGCGGAAGGCGTAAGTTGATGGTTGCGAGGTTGGCGTCTGGGGTCTGAGGAGGCGTGATCGTTGCCAGCGTGAGCGTTGCCCTGGCCCTTGTTGGTTGAGACCGTTAAAGAGGACTGCGTGGGTGTTCAGATGTCGGGTCACCATATGTGGAGAAATGAACGACCGAATCCTTTGGTGCTTTGGCACGGACTGGCCGCGCGTTTATATCTCTTTCGCGTGACCCGCGACTGATCCGCGGGCCGGAGCTCGCTGCTAGAGCTCCGTGTTGCGGCCTTTGTTGTGGGCTCCTACAGTAGTATTTTCAAAACTTGATGTGTAATCTCAAGTGAGTTTCTGTTGTGAAATGGCTGTGAAAACACATCACACGATGCTAAAGTTGAGGCTTGGGTGAGTCTTTCTAGTTCCATGACTTCCTTGTTTTTAACCACGTGCTCAGTACGGCTAGGTCGTGGCGATGTATCACGTAGGTTGAATTCCTCCTTTAGTTTCTTTTTTGTTCGTGACAACGCATATATATATATATATATTGTGATTTTTTTGCGGTCAATAGCCTCAGTTCTAAGCCAGCGCTGTGTGCGTGTTACTTCTTCGTCTGGTCCTTCGTCTTTAGCACTGTGTTTAATCCCGAAACACATATGACGTTGAGATTCTTGTTAATTTTTGATGGCTCATTCGGAACGCATCAAAAGCAAACCAGAAATGCAATATTTATTTTCATAAGGGCGTTGGAGCAAATGACCCTTAACAAAGAAATTAACATATAAATAAATAAAAATAATAGCTTGCCGAGCCTGTGCGTATAAAATAGCTTCGCTGTCAAACAGTTCGACAGAGCCAAGTGCCACGAGTTTTTCGTTTTTCTTGTCCTAATTAGGGGGATTCAACCGCTCGTCACTCAATGGGCAAATTTCGCTACACAAACCTGAGTTCCAGGAATGCACGATAGTATTCATTCTTTTGGAGGTTACTTATGATAACGTAATGAAGGTTGTACGGCCCTTGGATTTTTCTTTTAGAGCGCTGGAGATTTTTAATAAAATCCAGAAATATGACCGTTTTGACTGTTTTTAGCGCGTTTTGGGGCATTTTTGAAAATACAATTATTTAGAAGACAAACGAGACAAAACGCTTGGCCGTACGTACTAGGGGTGCATCTAATCTTAATTTTAAGACCATGACGAGGAAGCAAAATATTGTTGTATTTGCGTATTTGTGTAAATAAAATCACCCTGTTAATTTTATTTTCAACTCGTTAAACGAGATGGCGACACTAGTACTAAATGCCTCAAATCGGAAATTTTCTTGCTGTTGATGTTGTTGTTTTTCTCTCGAGCTCGAATTCGACCGCGATGTCTCGTTGCTCGTGGATCGGCACGTGTAGCGCAAGCTCACTGATCGTGGATTCAATCCACCGCCTCTGCCCGTTTCAATCTGGATGAGCATCGTACCGGCGTGCTGTCATGTATCACTACTGCATGGTGCGCGTTAAAGTCGTCAGACAAGCAGTGGTATACTGCACTGTCTTTCATCTCCAACGAAGACACCGATGCCCTCAGAGATGACTAACTTCCCGCTGTATATAAATAGACACAACAGAATTACAATTGATAGCTCCGTTGGTCGGCACTTTTTGAAATTTGCAAAAAAGTGTAACTAGTAGGACTGGGCGTCGAATAAAAATTTTAACCCGATTAATCGCCACCCTTTAATCGATTAATTAATCGATTAATCGGTCTCGTTCATTTCCATGCATAATAATACTGCTTAAAAATAGAAAAAAGAGTCATAGTACAGGCTAGCTGGTGGAAGTCAACCATTTCGTCGTTTACCCTGGGACTGGGGTGTTTTTAGAAGAGCAAAAGTAACAGAAGAACAGACAGGTCTCAAACTCAGCTACAAGTTTATTTCAACAACCTCCTCTTATATAGTCCGTTCTCGTCGTCACCAACCAATCACAAACGACTTGTCCTCTCGCACGGAGACTTTACAAGTTCCACTCTATCACAAAAGAAGCGGACACTTCCAACGTTTCCAAGTGAAATGTTCTGGCAGAAGATATGGCACACGAAGACTTCAATCAACGCCTTTGTGTCCTCACAATACACAGGACGTGGGTGTGGGCTGTTGTCGCTGTTGTCGAAGCATTTAAACATTTGTGGAGGATATAAAAGTGTTTCCTGTGATTTAAGATAAATCTTCAGATAACTGCCAACCATGATATTAAGCCACAATATGGACAAGTGTCGTTACCCTGAAGCGTAGCTTATTTAGTGGCACTAGGGAAGATCATGGCGGAACAGCGAAGCACTGAGCTAGATTTCAGACGCCATGTTCTTCTATATATAGTGCCACTAAATAAGCTACGCTTCAGAGTAACGACACTTGTTCATATTGTGGCTTAAAATCATGGTTGTCAGTTATCTGAAGATTCATCAGAAATCACAGGAAACGCTTTTCCGTCCTCCACAAATGTTTAAACAGTTCGCGACAGAGCAAAGCAATATTACATGAGCTTCCTAACACCCAACCTAATGCTGAGGAAGTCGCACCTTTGAATCATGACGATCGGCAGTTGCGTCTACTCTGCACAAGCACCAAAATGTCGGCGCCCACAACAATGTTGGGGAACAGAGTGCCGATACTCTAAGCGCAGCTCATATAGTGGCTCTAGTTCTTCCCAGAAGTGGCGCGCGGCACGTGTCTCGAGTATTTCCACAAAAATGATTGGCGCCACTTTTCCCAGGATAGATGGGCTTTACTCCACACAAACTGGGAGCGGGTTTGGAAATCAGTATTCAGATGAAGAGCAGGCCGATATAGGACATAGGAAGTGCAAAACTGCCACTTTATTTCTTTTTTGTTTTCTAGCTTTAAATTAAACTCTAAAAACCCTTTTTTTTTTTTTTTGCAAAACAACGTTTGCGTGGTTAATGTGGTGGTCCAAATGGCCGCAACGCCGCACCCTGAGCTTTCGATGATTTCGAACGTGGATGGAACTTCGAATCCAATCGGAAATCAGAGCTTATTCTACGTTTTGTAAGCCACTGTAATCTACGTATGTACTGGCTCGTATCTCGCGCCACCCCTTGGCCGCTTTCGGCAGCGGCGGACGCAGGGCAAAGAAGACCTAGCTCGAGATCGGCGGCGAACAGCCCGTGGCCCGAGCCCATCTCGAGCGCTCGACCTGCATGTGCAGCTGCGAGCATGCAACTTGTTTGTTCCGGAAAAATTCTGCGCCATCTATGAGGAAAAGGGTACAAATAAATAGCGGTTGAATCCCCCTTAAAGTGTCATGGTTAAATCGCTAACGGCAGGCTGCCGACAGTTGCAGCTATATGTTGACGTAACGAGATGTCTTCGCATGTCAGATAAGTAGCATGTGCATTTCTACACATATTTTTCATAAACTTTTTCACGGTCTAACTCAACAAAAGCCAAGTTGCTAGCAATAAGTTGTTACTACATAGTTGCACACTCTAAATGTACTAATGAGTGCCCTTCTTGACTACTTAAAGACGTGTGCTTGAGAACACTTACCTATGCATAGTATAAGTATACGCTATTAGTAGCGATTTGAGTACGGTTACAGTATTGTTTGACTACAGTTCGAGTGCATGTGCTAGTTTTCTATTTATAGAGTACACTTTCATGCAGGCACCCTTTCACTCCCATGTACACATAGGTACACATTCAGTACGCTTTTTTTGTTAAAAACGTCACTATCCGTGTCGATTAATAAGCATATAATATTCCCATATAGGGATAAATATGAGAAGAGGTCGCCATATAAGGAACTGCATATAGCCATATATGGCTAAGTATAGGAAAATACTGCCATATAAGGGACTACATATAGCCATATATAGAAATAATCGACACGATATATGGATATTACTGTTTCTATATCTGGCCATATATAGAGTACCCTTGACATATATGCGCCTATATGCTCGCTTTATATATGCAATGTTGTGCCTTATATATTTCCTTTATGAATATATATGGCTCATATAAGAAATATATCTTGTCCATATATAACATTTTTGTAAGGGAATAACTGGTTTCTGTGTGCTCGTGTGTGCAATAGACCTTTGTCCGGAAGTGCTCTTTTTAGCCCCGAACGCAAGGAGCAAAAGCGAACAATATTCTCGAACCCAGACGCTCACGGGGGGGACTCCGTCGGCTTGCGCCGCTGCTTCCCGTCACGGGCTTTTTCGCTGGTGTGCCGACTGCCGTTTCGCCGGCATCGGTCCTGTTTACCGCGGTATGTGAGTATTCGCGACTCCAGCAAAACGAACGACACCTAGTGGGAAAACACTGAACTGGCCGGACCAGGTCCTTTCGCGATTTCTGCTCGTCTCTTCTGGCTTCCGTGTTTGCATGTTGTCGGTGGATTGCGCGACAGAACAGTTCTACCGGTGTCTGTGTCGTAACCGTAGTATCGCCTTGTGACCCAGGTTGCTCTGCACGCGACCTATGGAACCGCGTGAGCCAGACATTCTGCGTTTCTCAACGTTCATCAGCACAGTGGAAGGACAGTGGGCAGTCCTTTCCTCGTTTTCTCGAAGAAAGTCAAGCCTCTGGAAGCTCGCTTACCCCAACACATCGCCGGAGGTTCGAAACGTGGAGAATAAAAAGCGGGGCGAACCATTTGGAGTCCAATTCCCGCTCGCTGATGCCCCAGCGTTGTGCGTTGAGCTGGCACATGGCACGGCACGACCTGGATTCGACCGCCATATTTGCCCGATAGTGGCGTCCCCTATAGGTCGCTGGAGTCGCGAATAGTGCCCTTAATGTGAGAGCCGTTTGTCCATATGCCACTTTGCCGCTGTTGGTTTCCATCTAGCCAAGCCAGAAAACATCTCGCGACGAGTTGACCGCGCCGTGAGTGACGAAGAAAAAACAAACGTGGCGACGGTTTGTATGATTGCTTTGGTGGCTCCGGTGTTGCGTGTATTCAACGTCCTCGTGAGAAAATTCCTCTGCCCTTCGAAGTTATTGCAAGCACCACGAGTGGCACGAAAGATGTGGAATCATCGTCTCAACTACAAATAAGCAGGCCTTCACGAGCAACGACGATGCCGAGCAGGCGCTCGGCACCGTTGTGTCGTCAGATGTTCTACAACGCCGAGGTATTTTCATTTATCATTTGGAATGGCTTCAAGAGTGGGAAATTAATCTATTTCGCGGATTGTTCACGCCGAGGCGAGTGTCCTCCGTTGCAGTGCCGTTGTCGCGCAAAGTGCGGAGAAAACCGGGTGGCAATGGCGGCGGTGCTCTTTGATCGCTTTGATCTTGCGCCGTCGGGTTCATGGAGTCCGGAGTAAACGTGCGTACGTGCGTCTGCTGGATCGGTGTTTTGGACTGCCTCAAAACTCTTTCTCACGCACTTTTCGTGAGTGTAGTCACTACACCTCGTCGTCGACTTCGCTCATTTGACTACGATGCACGAGCCTGCGTGACGTGAATTTCACTGCTTATGATCTTTGGTGTGCTGTAACGAGGGCTAATAAAATATCACCGTGAACTTCTGAACAAACGAGTCGAAGTTTCGTCTGTTATCATAACTGATCGCCTGTCACAATATTAATCAGTAGCGTTCCTAGACTCCGCCCCACAGGCACCCTGCTTCGTTGCCCGATAGTAAGTGTTTCCTGGTTACCTCGTAGAATTCCAGCTCCCACTTCAAGTAAGTACCATCCTTTAGAACTGGCAATTAATAGTTTCGAACCCAGACGCTCGTAGCGTATTTGTGTATGTGTGTGGGGGGGGAGGCGATAGACCGCGATTTTTCCCTAGTACTAGCACGTTGCCGGCGTCGGTCTTGTTTACCGCCGTGTAATGTATCAGAGCAATTCGTCCGGACGGCACTGTGCCGTTGTTGGTTGTACGAACAACCAGAAAAAACGCAGGGTTCCTTTGGACACCCACTGCCCGTCACGCAATCGCCTAAGAAGCGAGTGCGGATGCGACGTCTACGGCATCCACAAGTTTCCGTCCCATGCAGCTTCTCGGCAAGAATGGACAGCCGCACTCAGAAGAAAAAACTTCACTCCGAGCAAGAACTCAAGAGTGAGTGCCAGTGTAGCAACAATTGTTTTTCTATGCGTACGTTTGGCGTGCGTGATGGATACAACAGAGGTGGTCACTTCTTCGTGATCAGTCGGCAGGTCGTTTACGTCGTGTACGTACGCCAGCTACGAATGGTACCTTCGTTTCGGCTTCGGTTTCGGTCACTTATTTCGGCTCGGCAGAGCCGCGCTGCCGCAGAAAGGCAAGTAGATCGCGAAAATCGGTCTCCAACGTGCCACGAGTGTAATGTCGTATACGAGAAGCCAACAATCAAGCATTTGAAAGCTACAAGAAAGCGGTAGCGAAATATTTCACTACGCCAATGAACCCGGACTGAAACGCGGATATCAAGGGTCAGCAGACACCGAGAACATCTAAGAAAAGAAAGGTTTTCCCTTGTTTTCTTGATTGAGGTGTGTTCTCGAATGTTCACGACATCTTCCCTGTTAAAGAACGGGCCGCGGAGGCTTCTGATGAAGACATCTTTCACGATGTGTCGGTGCATTCGGACAGCCTGCCGCATCCAGCTCCCCAAAGCAACGCCGCCGACGCAGCCGCCCCCCCCCCTCCTGGCTGCCAGTTCTTTCCGCGTGGAGGCGCGAGCGTAGATAAACATGACGGCGCCCTGGAATTGGCGCGGACACTGGTCTATACGTGTGGCTTCCTTGTGTGAATTTTTTAGTGCCACGGGTGTTGTTGGAACTGAGTAAAGAACTGTTCAGTATTTGGCACAGTGATTTTCACTGAGAGCCACTGGAAGTTAGGTTAAGTCACAAAGCCCTGGAAATACTTCAGGAACCTAACTTGTTAACGTGGATATGCTCGTCCTTTGAAAATTAATAATATTATTATTATTATTATTATTATTATTATTATTATTATTATTATTATTATTATTATTACCACTTCAGCCAGCAGTTTCATGAACTCGACTGATTTTATGAGTTCAACCACGTTTGGCGACTTCAATATTTTTCAGTTTGTCCAGTTTGTATTTTATTTTAGCAGTTTCGACAGTTAAGCCGCCGGTTTGGCGAGTTGCCTTTCTTAGTTTGTCTGTTCTCATTTCCATTTTATGGAGCTCAGTTCATAGGCGCCCGTTTCCAGCTTGAGCGTCGCCGGCGTCGCCGTCAGCGTCGGCGTAATTGCGCGGTGCATTATGGAAATGTCCCATAATGCAACGCGCTGGACCGTCGTGACGTCACCCGTCACCCTCGTGACTTCACTCGAGGCGTCACGGGCATGGTGACGTCACGAGGGCGACGTTATGGTATAATGCCAAAACGTCACCGTGGTGCATTATGGGACGTTTCCCATAATGTAGCGCGCGGACGTTTCGGCACGGTGACATTTCGGCATGGTGGCATTTCAGTATGAGGGAGGCGGAGAAGGAGGGGGAGGAGGAGGAGGAGGGAGGAGGTAGTAGGATGAGGGGAGGGGGAGGTTAAGGGGGAGGACGGGAGGGCTAGAGAGGAGGAGGAGGGAGGAGGAGGGAAGACGAGGAGGAGGCAGAGGAGACAGGGGGAGGGGAGGAGTAGCAGGGAGGATGAGGAGGTGAGGAAGGAAGGAGGAGGGTATACACGCCCCTCGGTACCCTTCCTCCTCCTCTCTCAAGAGCTGCGCTCTAATTCGGTGTTACAGGGTATTGTAAAACAGGGCTGCCGCGCCCGCAGTGGGGACGTGTGATGTCACCGCCGGAGTGCCGTGTGAAAAAGTAAGGCTTGGTGCGCTGCTTGTAGGAATGCGCTGCGTGTAGGAACGCTTTCGCCATCCTACACGTAAGCCACCTTAGGTGTCTTCGTTTAATTTTTGTTTTTTGCCAGTTGAGACTTCCAGCTTGAAAAACACGGTGAGGACCAAAGTTGTAAATTCAATACCTTCGTAAACAAAAATTATTTTACCTCATATTTAAGCCTCTTGTGACGGCTTACGCATATTTAAGCTGCATACTCTGGTAAAGAGATTTCGAAACGGCGCAAGAGGTCTACCCAGGATTGCGGGCGGCGTTTAGGCTGAAACCTCCCGGGTCCTCTACAATCCTGCGCTGGGTTAAACAGCTCAACGAAAGAGGAAACAGGCCACCGCCAAGATTGGTGTCACCACCGAAGTTGACACGGAAAAATGCGGTACTCGGTGCCTCCTCTCGGCCCGGAGAACACTGCTTGACATCTGTTGACTGCTGCGCCAATCAGACACCTTTACTTAGCAGATGGCCGCGGTAGGTAGGAATTTCAAGTTTTTCCTTTTTAACTTTTTATTCATGTATGTTTCTTCAGTGGAATTTTTATACTTTTAATGTACGTTGGCCGGCCACCTCCGTACGAAATGTTTAGCTTAATACGTTTAGAAATCAATTATACCGTCCGTTCAAACAGCCATCGATCCCTTTCGCTCGCCCAATGTTGCTCGATCTGGCTTGATTGGTTCGTTTGCGCGTGTTGACGCTGAATAATGATGTTGGTTCCCGTAAGATCGGCCCCTCTGCTCTATGAATTGTGCAATTATCATGATTGCAACCGTGGCTTCATTACCTAGGATGTACAAAAAAAGCCGAGTGGAGTCCTTGGCTTTCATGCATAGAGCCGAGGTTCAATGCCGGGCTGCAGCTACACCTTCTTGTTGTTTCTGTATACGTCTCGTTCTGGCAAATTTGAGAACCCTACATGCTGTTTATTCGAGGTTAGGATGTACTACGCGCCGAACTTTCTACGCCAACTGTTCTAAAAGCCCACGCGTGTACATAAGGGGCTCTGCGTGGCGAGCCGGAGTAACTCTCGCCCCAGCGCTCGATCGCGCTCTTTGGTCGACATCGACGCTTGTGACGCTAACCTTCTTCCATTTTGTTTTGGGCTCGAGTTGGCCCCATCAAACGTTTAGTTTCTCCAGTTTTTATCCGCTCATCATTTGTCATTCGTGACAAGACTGAACACCCAAAATCTTACTGAGACGGAGCTCGAGCAATGATTTTACGTTACGTGTGCCTCAATAAAGAAAACATCTCTGCATGTCCCTTTTAGTATACGACGATACTCACGACTGTCGAGGTTAATATGGCCCCGTTGCCGCAGTTACGGATTGATAGGGACAGTTTTAATGCCTCCACTAATCGGTTGGCTGCACAACTCAGAAGCCTCTCCACGCAATGTCATAATTTCGAGAGTCAGTCTCGGAGGTCGAATTTGATTTTTTACGGAATTGATGACACTGCAGGCGAAACACGGTCTGTCTCGGAGGCTAAAGTTGTCTCACTTTGCCAGGAGGTTCTGGGAGTGGAAATGAATTCTTCGTGCTTGGAACGTGCTCATAGGCTGGATGTATTTAGGCCAAACCATAACAGGCCTTTGATTGCGAAGTTTATGTTGTTTAAGCTGAAACAGAATATTATATTGCTATGGTCCAGGCATAAGGACACTGGTTTCTCACTTAGCGAAGATTTCTCACCTAAGATCCGCAATGAACGTAAAATTCTTCTTAAGTTTGCACCGACCAAAAATGTCAAGTTTCGGCTTAGGTATAATCGTCTACATATTGGTGATCAGACCTATTACATTGATGCAATCACTCAGTCCGTAAAAAGTAACGCTACTTAACAATCACAGAGATCTGGACTTTACCCCACTTTACCTTTTAATAATCTTGTAATTCTAAATGTTAATTGTCGAAGCGTTCGAAACAAACAGATGACCTAGCTACTTTGATCTCTATCACTAATGCTAGTATTGTTATCGGGACTGAATCCTGGCTTGAAGAAGCTATCTCCGTTCTGGAAGTTTTTCCGCCCAATTTCACTGTGCATCGTAAAGATAGGATTGGTTCCGGTGGTGGTGTCGTTTTGCTCATTCATTAAAGTTTAAAAAGGTGCGAGATTGATTTCAGTGGCTTATCATGTGAAATTGTCTAGTGCCGCGTCTATCTTAAAAATGGCGATTATCTTACTATAGGTTGTTTTTATAGTGATGTTAACCCAATTTTTCCTTTGTGTAATGCTTTATCTGTTGTCCGTGATGGTTTTGTCGTGGTTGGAGGTGACTTTAATTCAACCGACGTTCAATGATTAGATCATCATCCCTTGACTGCTAGCTCTTCTGGTGTATATTTAGCATTCATTAATCTTATCAACGACTACGGCCTGAAGCAGTTTGTACAGGAGCCCACAAGCATTTGTGCCAGCCGATCGAGCATCCTTGACCTTCTTTTTAGCAATCGTGATACGGCGATTTGTTCTGCAACAGTCATCCCGGTATAAGTGACCATAAGGCCGTGATTGCGAATTTGACTTGTTAATTCAAACGCTGTGTTTTGCTTCGTCCAAAGAAGGTGTATTTATTTGATAGAGGTGATTATGCTGGCTTATCTGAAAACCTCTGTTCATTCCTTCCTATCTTTGAAGAAATCGGTACAGCGGGTGACGTTCATTTATTATGGAACGTTTTCAAAACCAGATTAACAACTCTATCTTGAAATTTTGTTCCATGTAGAGTTCTTACGTTCAAACGACGTCGTGACAAACCATGGTTTAATTTTGAGCTGCGCAAGCTTACAAATAAATATAAACGTGCACTGAAACAATACCGCGTACGCAATGACTCCGCATCATATAATGATCTAATAGAGGTGGGATCTTTTTCTTAAACGTGCAATCATTTTGTCCTGGAGCAAATTATTTCGCGACACTAAATGCCAAGCTCAAACAGAACCCTAAAGTGTTATTGAAGTTCATTAGGTCCAATCACAAGGATAGTGTAGGTGTTCCGTCTTTGATCGTCGATGGTAACCTTGTATCAAATGGCAACAAAAAAGGCTATCACCTTCAATGATTACTTTAGGTTCGTATTTGCGGACGTCACTACGTGTCACTACTCTTACTCGGATGTTGCGGCTAATCTTATAATATACATGCCCGAAATTCAATTTTATGTGCAAGGTAGTTTTCAATTGCTATCCAGAATAAAACAAGGTTCCACGACTGGTTCCGATGATATTCTAAACACTATTTTAAAGTCTTGCTCTGATACTATTTCTTGTTACTTGGTCATTATATTTCCTGAATCCTTAAACTCTGGTTCTTTGCCACTTGACTGGAAGTCTGCATATGTTGTTCCGATCCACAAGTCTGCTCCCAAGAATCTGGTTGAGAACTATAGGCCTATCTTTCTCACGAGCGAATCCTGTAAAACAATGGAGCACATCATTTACAGCAATCTCATGAATCACCTAGCACTAGTTAATGTTCTTACTCCGGTTCAGCATGGTTTCCGCTCCGGGTCATTTTGCACCACGCAGTTAACGCAATTCTATCATGATATAGCACTATCATTTCATAGAGGTAAGCCAAGTCGACCGCATTTTTTTTATTTAAAACAAAAGCTTTTGATATGGTTCCTCATGCATGCTCTCCTCGTGTTTAAACTCCAAAGGCTTAGTATTCGTCCTAACGTTATTTGTTGGATAGGTGATTACTTGAATTCAGGAAACAGTCCGTGGTATTAATGGAATCCAGTCCCCGTATGTAAATGTTACTTGTGGTGTCCCTCAAAGATCGGTGCTAGGACTTCTCTTGTTTTTAATTTTTATTAACGATATGGTTGAGAACGCTTCCTCTAACATATAATTAATTGCCGATGACTGTGTTTTATACAGAGACGTCGCTTGCAACACTGACATGTTTGCTCTCCAAAGCGACTTAGATAAGATTGAGGCTCGCTGTTTTAAATGGAGCATGTTTTTTAAATCTATCGAAATGTATTCACATCAGGTTTCCTGGAAAACTCAATTCTTTTGCCTTATCATACTCTATTGGTGCGTCGCCGCTTAAACTTCTAACTGAGGCTAAATATCTAGGAGTTATTTTTTCATCAGCTCTAACTTGTAACAAACATGTTGACTACATGACTGCAAAGGCTAGTCGGTCACTAGGTTTCATTAAATGTAATTTTTAGGTTGGCCTCATCATC
>JAZHYW010049182.1:0-32217 GCA_037355805.1 Ixodes ricinus | reverse complement strand
CAACGAACTTCCAAGATGAGTTCGTTGTAAGGCGAAGAGCTTCTCTTTCTTTTCATCTCTTCATTTCCGCCTTGTAACGCCGCGCTGGAAAGTGTTGTTTTTTATTTGCATGCATGCATGCAGACTTCAATTTTTTAGCTTATCTACACTTCTGAATCGCTCCTGATCGTGGGCAAACGCTTTAAGATGAAGGTGTTTTTTTTTCTGTGCGTGCGTGCAGAGTGTATGTTTTAGCTTTCTTTCCTTCTGAATCGCTTGTGTTCGCTCAATTTTGTTCGCAACTTGAGCTTCTGGAATTTTCTTTCTTTTCTACTTCTTTATTGGGGGAATGGACAGGTTACAAGACGATTGTTTGCGCGGTTTTGGAAGCCTTCCCCCGGAGGGTGAGAAAAGTTCGATATAGCCAATATGTTATTCGTCATAAAACTTACTTCTTACATACATTTTTCTTTAAATGTTCCGTGAGTTCGATATCGACAATAATTCGCTGTACGTGGATTCGTTCTCAACGAGTTTCACTGTATATGTTTGTCAGACAACGCCTAAATATTTAAGACAGTTTCGAATTAAGTAGTTAACGAAGTAAGCAAGCTGAACGTAAGGAAGAACCCCTCACCATATAATACTACAAATACTATCAATATATACGTTTTGCTTAACTCTGTTTGGACTCGAAAACAAATAAAATCTATGATCAAGTTACGAAAATACCTAAAATTTAAGTGAAAAACGCAATGACAGAGGTAGGGGTCGTAGAATGGAGGTACAAATATGTCCTACTTTTCAAAGGCACTGCATATGCTTATTATGACGAAACCATGATATGTCAAAAAATGTAATTACATTTATAAGAGCGCATAAATCTCTGTTCATGTTAGAAGCTTTGAAAAAAATAAAATACATATTTTCTTGAACTGACAAAATTTTCTACTTTTAGTTTGTCTCCTGATGTTTACAGTGTTGTTTCCTTTATGTAAACAATACATAAATCGACAATATTGTATTTTTAGATAGGCTTTGATAAACAGCTTCCCTTTAATATATTTCTCATGCCTTAAATAATTGTACATCGAAAGCTAGCTCGAGCCAAACTTGAGCCAATTATTGTCAAAGGTGCAAGATTAAAAAATTCATTAATTTATGAAATCAAATTTAAATAAAACACAGTTCTAGAGAACTTTAACCTTTTTATAAAAAGTATTAAAGCAGAGAAAAAGTTATCATTGTCGCGAAAAAGATAATCCAAACTTTTCGAGACTCCAAAATATACCACTACTGAAAACTGCAAAAATCGCAAGACCTACCTTCTGCCCTTTCGAAGCCCAAAACTCAAGAACAAAACATTTCCGTAGTTCTAATTTGCAGTTTTGTTTAAGTCACACATTTTCCACCAACATATATTTTTTCGTGAATTTCTTAAAGACCCATCTTTTTTTGTTTCTGTATAATTTGAGATGAAATTACCCATCAAATATGAAGCCTCGATATGATGGAACGTTTTCTTGTACAAAACAATATTTTGTAAGAAGACTGACATCAGACATCTGGAAGATGCGTTTGGCATAGGCGTGTCCCGTCCTTTCAGGTGTTTAATCAGGTCACGCATTTCAGGGTATCTTCGTTATTGTAGGGCCGTACACGAGGTATTGATGACACTGAGGAAAGTGTCGCCCGTTTGACTGTCTTCTGGAGCACGGTAAACAGGAGCACGAGGAAGACAGTCCGCGTCGTTGTTTTTGTACCGACCTGTGCACGACGGTAATTTGAAATTCTTGAGGTCTCAGGCTCCAGCGCGCAAGACGGCTGGAAGGGTCTTTGAGACTGGCTGGCCAGCATAGGGAGTGGTTGTCACAGGACTGCCATGAAATGCTTACGGTATAGGGAAAGGCGAAACTTGATAGTGGCCCTAAAAATTGAGACACTTATTTTTATTTTTTTAGTTGATTAGTTAGCATTTGTCCTGGACAACGTATGCGACTACTTGTTCGTCACCATCTTGCCACTGGACTAAAACGGCTCGGAAACCAACGTTGCAGGCATCAGTGTAGATTCCGGTCTCAGAGAGTTCATCGTAATGCGCAAATACTGGTGACGACTGTAGGCGATTCGGAGCAATTGAAAAACATTCAGCTGCACTTCCGTCCACGTAAACGAAACATCCTCCTACGTGAGTCGAGTGAGCGTTTCGGCGATTTGGGACAATTACTTCACAAAGCGTATACAGTAAAGCACACAATCCCAGAAACGGTCCTACAGCCTTCGTGTTGGTGGGTGGAGGAGACAACGCAACTGCAGAAGTTTTCGCGAGTCGGGGAGCATGCCATTAGCGCTCAAAATATGGCCGATAAATTTTAAACTGTGTATGCAAAGTACTACATATCCAGATTAAGTGTAAAGCCAGTGGCAATGGTGGCCTGTAGTTCGCTTCTTGTCGGTTGGTTGATTGATTGATTGATTGATTGATTGATTGATTGATTGATTGATTAGCAGGGGTTTATGGCGCATCTGCATCAAAGGCTACGTTACGCCAAGCTTAGACTATTGCAATACGCCGTTAGGAAGAGGAAAGAGCTATAGTAACGAAATATGTAATAAAACTGTGGATATGAGTGTGTATAAGTGTAAAAAATATGACCATGTGTTTAGGATAGAAAGTAAAATCACAGTCGGTGTAAAAGGCCGATATCTGTGAGGAAGTTTACAACACAACTGTGTGGGATGAGCGGTTCATCCCCTAATATAAGGAGAAGGTTTAGCGTAACGTCTTCTTTATAGACCATTGAGATGTGTTTGTAACGGCATTGATTATACATAGGGCATTCGATAAGTATGCGCATAATACTTAGAGGTGAGTTAACGTGTCCACATTCAGGGGCATCCTCCCCGCTCAAGGGGTGCCCATGTGTGAGACGGGTATGACCAATTCGTAACCTACAGGGTTCGACCTCAAAGAAGCGCTCCCAATAACGGACACTCTCCCACTCACTCAGAAAATGTTTGATTGCATGTAGTTTGTTGCCTGTTTTATTGTACTGCTGCATCTGCCACTTTGATTGCTTTCAGCGTTTCAAAGAGTTCTGCTAATTTTTGTATGGTATTCGGTGCATGTCGATTTCTCTTCATCAGCAGAACTGGCTGCGCAATCAGCCGCTTCATTTCCAGGAATGCCAACGTGGCTAGGAACCCAGAATAGGACTATGTCAAGATTTTTCTTTGTAGCCAAGCTAATCTTGTTCTTTAACTCAGAAGACAAATGGGTTTGTTACACGGTTCATTGAAATGACTGCCTTTTCGAGAACTCAAAGAGATTGTAGTAGATTGCAGCGTGAGGAAGCCTTTTTCAATTATAAAATCAACAGCCAGCAGGAAACCATAGAACTTTGCTGTATGTATAGTGGCTGTGGAATTATTTTTTGTCTGATTTACCGATGGTCCCACCATAACACAACCTACTACCAATTTTTTTTGTCCCTCTGTATAAAAATTGGCATACTACTGAAACCGAGTTTGAAGATCAAAATATTGCTGCCTTATGAGTTCCTGTGGAGCATCTCTTTTATTATACTTCGTGAGTGTAAGGTCGCAATGTATGCGGCAGTTGTTCAGTGGTACTATATGCGGTGGGTACTGGACTAGTGGAGGCTCTGTATGCATCCCAGCAGATTGTGCTAGCACTATTATGTCCTCATAGAATAATAGGGAACTATGGAAGGTTTGTTTTAAAATGTGCGATGAAACTTAATATTATCAATACTATTTCGAACGGGCTGTTCGTCGAACGAGCCGACTCTGAAAGAGTACTTAAAACGCAGGGAAAATCTCCTATACTACAAGGACAGCTCGTTCGCTTGTGCATAAAGGCTAAGCACCGGGAAGGTCTGAAACGCACCAGTAGCTAATCGCAGTCCCTGATGATGAGTGGGATCAAACATCTTCAGAAATGATGCCCGGGAAGAGTTATAGACAATACAACCATAATCAAGCTGAGAGCGAATGACGGAGCGATAGGTACACAACAGGCAAAGTCCGTCAGAGCCTCATGATACATGTGATAAGACCTTAAGTATGTTCAGAGATTTAAGACACTTGAGTTTTAAGCTCTTAATATGTTGGAACGAAAGTCAACTTGGAATCAAACACAAGGCCCAAAAAACATGTGTTCATATTTTTCAACAATACAGGAGTACCGTACATGTTCAGAGATGGTTCCTGAAGAATTCCGCGTTGACGAGAAAAAGACGCAGGCTGTTTTTTGGGGGGGAGAAAACGTAAAACCATTTGTATATGCCCATTCGGCCAAGTTATTAACCGCAAGTGGGTTCAACGTTCAGAAATTGAGGAATTACAGTCTGAAACGGAGATCTATAGATTATCAATATTTAAAAAAAAAATATTGCGCTGAAGGAGGAACTGTTCGGCCAAAATAAATACGTTTGACGATAAAAAGAGTGACACTAAAAATGGAGCCCCACTTGAGGGACCCCATTTTCCTGTATAAACTCCTTAAATAGTGTTGTCCTTAGCCGGACGCGGAAAGCTACGGTGCTCCAGAAAATTCTTTATAGCACACAACATTCGACCACGGAAATCAAGATGCAATAAATATTGCAGTATGCCGTAGCGCCAGACCCTGTCGTGGGCCTATTCGAAATCAAAAAGATGGAAAGGCACTGTCGCTTGTTGACAAACGCCTCATGTACGGAATTGTCAAAGCGGACGGGATGATCGACAGTGGATCGAGCTGAACGAAAGTCATATTGGAACTTATCAAGGCAGTTGTTTCGTTCTAGAAAACAAAAACATGAGTTTCTTGCTAACCATCCTTCCTAATGTCTTGGAAAGACAGCTAGTTAGAGCTATAAGTCTGAAGCTAGATGCACCAGAGGGACTTTGCTCGGCTTCGGCACTGGCACAACGACAGCGGTGTTCCAGGAGGATGGAAAGCGACCCTCAAGCCAAACTCTATTCGAAAGGTACAAAATTAGCTCCATAGTGAATGAGTGGAGATGTTCAACCATTTTACAATGAATACCGTCTGGTCCGTGGGCAGTTTGTTTTGAACAAAGAAGTGCCATTTGAAGTTTGTGTAATGGAAATAGTGTATGATAGGGGTTGTGCACGCCACGTGATGTGATAACAGCCTTTGTCTGCTGTTTTCTTGTGTCGCGGAAAGGTTTAAGTGCAATGTTGGGAACCGGAAACATACTCAAAGTGCTCACCGAGGATGTTGGACTGTTTCTCAACACTTCCAGGACACACTCCGCTTCGACTCAAGTATGGGACAGTGAACGCCCGGTGAGAGCCGTCGATTTTATGAACGCGGTCCGAGACCTCCTTGACAGATAAAGTGCGGTTAATCTAGGAAGCGTACCCTCTACAACTTTTTCTCTTGACTTGCCTTCGTACACTCCTCATCAGCGCCCTCTTTCTTTTAAGTTCAAAAAGATTGTCTGGTGTAGGGTATCTCTTAAAAATGTCCCACACGTTGTTTTGTTTCTTTTTAGCCACTCGGCAGTCTTCTTTCCACCACGGCTTTGGCCGTTTAGGAAGATGGGTGGACGTCATCGGTATTGCAATCACTGAAGCTTCCAAGATATGTTGTGTGAGATGGTCTGTTGCTTCATCGATAGAGAGCTGATGTAGAGATGAAACAGCAAAAAGAGATGATAGTTTAAAACATGCCCAATCAGCTTTTCAAACTTCCACCGAGGTGAACCCGATGAAAGAGTTACGTGAGAATGTTTGAACTCTAAAATAAGCAGAAAATGATCACTTAACCATATGTATTGGGAATGACCTTCCCTGAGAGCAATAGCTAATAATGATTGGAAACAAATCAATAGGTCTAGACAAGTAAAAGTATGAGCGGTAGAACTAAAATATATCGCTTTATTTGTGTTAAGTAGACAGAATCCCGAGGAAAGAAGAAAACGTTCAACGAAAGCCCCTCTGGGATCCCGCCTGCCACTCCCTCATAAGGGGTTGTGAGCATTAAAATCAACTAAAAGTAAAAAAGGTGGAGGAATCTGACTAACAAGGTCTTCAAGCTCTTTAATATTTGGCTGATAACTGGAGGGTTATATACAAATAACAAACTGCAATTATAGAATCCAACGAAATGCGGGCTGCCACCGCCTCCAACAAAGTCTGCAGGGTAACTTCGCTACAAGGAGTTGAACGTTGGACAACTGCAACGCCTCCAGATGAATAAGCTGCTTGAATCCGGTCCTTGCGAAACACCTGGAAGTACTTTAATATGTTAGTGTGGCTCGCTTTTATACGTGTTTTCTGCCAGCAAAATGCGATGGGGCGATGATCACCTATCACCTAAAAAGAGGTCAGATCGATATACTGTATATTGCCAAAAAGAAGAGAAGTGGAGCTGAGACGGCAGTGCGCGAGCAGAGCTCTCTCAGATCTGCATCGAACGGTGACTGTTGGATACAGATCTTTTCAAAACTTCTTTCTCTCTCTCTCGAACGGTCACCGTTTACGCACCATCGTAATCAAACTTCATTCATTGTTTTAAACCCATCCATTCATCCAGAGCCTTACAGATTGGTGGAGCTCAGCGGCTTCCTACCCCTCGCAACCCCTCGCCATCCCCCCTTCAAACCTGGAGCTTCGCAGTGGACGGACCACCCAACGCCCGCCCATGACTAACCAAGAATGGTAACACAACCAGAACCCACTTTGCACCCGCTGTGACTATCAAACGCAAACGCCAACAGCGAGACCCTCAGATATTCACAGGCTCTCCGTGACTCAGACGTGGATAACTGGCTGAAGAACTACGAGCGTGTCAGTCAGCACAGCGGATGAGGTGATTCCTTCAAGCTCGCCAATGTGGTCTTCTTACTCAAAGACACCATCGATCCGGTGGTTTGACAACCACGAAAAAGCCATCAATTCCTGGGACGGCTTAAAAATGGCGTTTTCGGATGCTTTTGGTCAACCCGAACACCACAAAGAGAAGGCTCGGGACGAACTACAACACAGATACCGGTCAACGGCAGAATTGCCAACCGCCTACATCGAAGATCTCGTCCCCTAGGCGAGCGAAGATGACAAGATCCCCCACCTATTCAAAGGGATCTAACAAGAACTGTTTCCTATCATAGCCCCCAAGTCTCCGCCGACCGTGGCTCAACTAGGGTCTGAATGTCGGAAGTACGAAGACCTCGGCAACGCGCGAATACTCAAGAGGCCGTTAGAACGCCTTCCGGAGGTGTCTTTTGCTTCACACACCGACACGAACCTCTCAAACCTGATACGTACATACCTCTATTATATTTTATAAGTGACAAGTGACACAAGCAATTCGCTTCAATGCACTTCAAAAATTCGTTAAGTGATTTAGATGATAGAGTGGTACTGGATAGCGCATTTCATTATTGGGTGTCTCTAAGGAAACAAAGTGAGTTTAAAACATTATTAATGTGCGTTATAATTTAATGGCTGTAGAAAGATGAGCCTGCACTACGCATTATATTAGCTATCGTCCCACTTGTTTCCCTTTAAAGAAACAGATTCAAAAACACTTCGTACATATCTGCAAATGACTAACAAGTTCGTCAAGAACCACACACCTGCAGTTCAATAAGGGGAGTGGAGATCCATCACCCATCACGAGTCCAATGATAGCCAGGGTCGGGTGCTCCAAGCCGGGCGGGAAGACGTGCTTGTAAAGTTGTACCTGCTTGTCCACAACCGGCATCACGTCCTCGGAGAGCATGGGGAACTTGATCTGGTAACCCGTGGCCAGAATGACGGCGTCTAACTTTGTCACCTGTGCACGTGTGTTGATACTTGTCTTAAAGAGGTCACCCCACTACACTCATGGCGCTTGCATTGACTGAGTGTTAATTAAAATAATAATATGTAGACGGTTATTTGCCTGACTGACTTGATAATTTATCAAAACTTTGAATAAACCATTTTTGTCTGAATAATACAATACAAGTACCTCTGTGTTCTTACTCTGCATATTAATCAAGATTGCAGCGATAAGAAACATATTTGCAAAAGATTATTGCATACCCTTTTTTGTAACATAACCACGAAAGATCTTACCACTATCTAAGTTTGTTTAGTCAGATCAGAAATGGCACGCCTTTATATTTCTATTGTATTCTTTTTCTCTTGACCCCATCTACCGACTGCAAGGGACACACTTAATTTGCTACGATAATTATTTTTTTTGCCCTGAAGATACTTTCGGACAAATTATGGCCTATGTTCCTTCATCAGAATCAAATGATCAAAAATATTGACATTCTTCAGTGGCCTGCCGGTACAAGGCTGCCTCCACTTTGATGCTTTTCAGCGGAAACTATCAATACGTATCAGTGTCCCTTTGAACCTTACCTCCTTGTCATTCTCGAAGAGGACGCCGTCCTCTGCAAACTCGACCACGTCCCTCTTGAGGAGGACGATGCCACTCAAGATCAAGGATGGCAGCACGTCGCTCATGCTAATACGCTCACTGTTGACGAGGTTCTTGGGTCGGAGCCCGTAGGCCTCGTGGCTGAAGTAATCATTGAACCGAGCTTCCGGTTTTTCGAGGTTCATACACGTAGGCAACAGACGCTTTTTCAAGTCCATCGCTCTTGTCGACAAAGTTGCGTCATTCGGCATTCCGTTTGGCCCAAGCCTCTTGGACATCCAAGCTCCCCCCCTTGATGACAGATAGACCTGCAGCATGAGAGACGGGTTTTCGAAACAATGAACAAGAGGTGCTGTTTATTGGTTATTACACTAAATCGCTAGGTTTTCTACCGCAGTCGTTAAAACGCACACGAACTCACATGGCAAAGAACGTTCGCCACGTTTACGTTAAATAGTGAAGGAGATTCTGGGACCTCTGATTTATAGTCCCCTCCCCCAATACCCCCAAGCACATCATTATGCTGGGAAAACACACCTCGCTCCCCCTCCAGAAAGAGAGAATAGGTGTGAGAGACGATACAAAGACCGAAGCACGCCTACATCAGTTATCGTGAATATCCTACACAAAAAGTACACAAAGATTTTTTTATATCCCCATTCCCGGAGTCCCTCCCAAGAAGTTTTAATCGCTTCCCCGTTGCGGGTAGTTGGCAAGTGCTAATTGTTGGGCGAGTTGGTATTGTACGTGAGAAAACATGATTGCGCTTTAAGACAGGCACATAGGAAATAGTTCCGGCACGTGTTGTGTCAGTGTGGCGTCAATTGACTTGGCGGAAAAGGAGTTCGCGTACTTGCGGTCCGTGACGGGCCCACGGATTGGTTGAGATGTGGTGCGGTGACGCAGTGTGTTTCTACAGCTGAGGCTCTTGAATTAAATCAGTTGAAAGTTAGCGCTTTGTGGTGTCTGTTCTTCCTATGTCCCAGTCTTAAAGCGCAGTCATGTTTTCTCGCGGGTTGTTGTTGAGCTAATTCGTTTAAGGTTGTAAATGGGGAAAGATGAATTTCGCCACTACATAAAGGGAACGTATAAAGAGGACGGTGAAGACACCTTTGTCTATTTCTTCCCTTTGTGTTTCGTGATCCTTCTGCCGCCCACAGTAACACGACCCGGCTTGCTAAAATGAGTGACGTGGGCATGCTCTTTTCGGTACACGGTGAAGAGCTTCATCAGCTATACAGTGAAGAGCTGCGACAAGTTTTGTGACAGCCTAGCAGAAGGTTGAATTCGACGATCAAAAGAAAAGGTATTGTATGATGCAGACTTTGTGTATAGCAAAGCACTTTGTTAGTGAGAGCTCTAAGGCAATGAAGGACCAATCTAAATCAAGATTATCCGGTGCTCGTGCACCACGTAGGCCTGAACACAAGATCTGGGCGCCAGGCCAGGGCTCTACAAAAAAAAAAAAACGGTAATCGAGCATGTTAGGCCTTTGAACGAAAAGAAACTATCATGTAAATAGCGCGTACTCCTATAGTCTTCTCTGCGTTTTGTTGACGGTTCTGAATGGGAGTCGCCTTTACTGACTAAGTCATATCTGACTCGGCTTTTGCCTAAATAGAGCTAGCAGTAATAAGCCTGATGACCCCCCCTTTTGTTTCACCGAAATTCCTTGATCACCGTAGCCCTGTAATTTCTATTAATCCAATAATGAATCCCTTGGGCATAAAAATGAAATGATGTGACCTGACCGAGATCAGCAAGGCGAAGTTAAGATGGTGGCATAAAACATTTCATAATCTTGCGAAGGTGAGCTACAGTAAAGCGGTTTGGAAATCGCTTGTACAAGAGGGCCCTGGAAGCATCAGCCGCACGAGGCTTAAAGGAGTCATGAAACGCTTTTCCAACTTTTTCCTGCTCAGCTTTCCTCCTCAACTCATAAATCGTGCATTCTTCCAAACAGTTCAAGAAGACGGAAACTGGAGAGTCCCTCTTGCTCGGAATATCGTTTGTGTCGCCGGACACAGCCATTGTCCCCCTAGAAGATTAGCCCGTCGCTCAAAATTCAGACAAAAGGTGCTTTCCCACCCCGTTCACCCCGAAGCTGACAGTGCTGTGGGAGCTACGTGCTCGTTGGGCCAGCCACACTTTTGCCACGTGATGACGCTTTCTCGCGCATACCGACGCGCAGAGAATGAGGTCAGGTGATGAAAGGGAGGCGGCTGATTGCTCCGGCAAGCGCGTAGCTTCCACCGCAATGTCAGCTTAGGGGTGAAGGGAATAAGTGAGGTCCGGTGCCGTGTGACGTGCGTTTGAACCCGGTGACGCGCTGCGGGGTCCGTGGATGTATCACAGTGAAAAGGCAGAGAGCTTACAAAGGGAAGGAGGTACGAAATAGTCCGCTGTGTTTTCAAAATTTTTGTACCGAAAGTCTTGCTTTTGACTTTCTACCTTTTTTTCTTTTTGCCCCACTGAACGATGTGCTAGTAGTAAAATCCCAACATAAATTGATTTACTCCAGCCCGAAATTCGTTTCATCGGCCCCCTAAATTTTCAGGACTAAGTGACTGAAGAACAAAGAAACCAGAGTATATATTCTTGATGCTCCTGGATTGAGAATTCTCTCGTGCCATTCTGTCGCTCTGGAGGTGGGAAAACTGAATGACCTTCCTGTCGTTTTGATTTTCTACAGTTGCGGGAGTCGCAAGCACTCTGTACACCAGTTGGCTATGGCGAGGCGAAAAGAACACAAGCGCTAGGCGATCTGTTCATGTCAACATTACAGGGGGCTGTGGGCTGCACAACATTCGAGGGCAAATCGACACTCTTTTAGATACATTACGCCGAAAATTAGTGCCCATAAATTTGCCAGTGCGTAATTTATAGCTAAATGTGCTGCTGAATGCACAGTGATTTCTGTTTTTGCTTGTTTGTTTTACTACACATACAGAATAGTAAAATTTAAGCTCGAATAAGATTGAAAGGTGCAAAATAATGGCCAAAATGTTAACGTCGAATTTAATATTGATTACTAAAATATGTATTATCAATAAAAGAAAACTAAGCAAAATGCCCCATTAAGATCAAAGCACCTGTCGCTTATGCTCCTCAAAGACCGCGAGCCACCGAATCCGGGCGAAGTATTAAAAGCGACCGCATAAATCGGCTTGGTGACGTACCTATAGAGTAATATATTGTAACGTAGGATGGCCACTCCGATAGGCACCAGCGGCTCACTTAAATGCCTGCGCACCTAGAGGCTGTTGTGAAGTTGGACATGACTGGGGGTGTGTCGAAATTTTGTCGAAACTGGATTTTGACTTCGAAACTTAAGGTTCCAGTTGTTCACCGAACCTTCGACCTTTCATTAAAGTTCGAAGAAGTTCGACTTATGGACAGTGTTGCCCGGCTTCTACACCAATATTTTGAATTTTGGGAAACAAATATTTTGGAAATTAGTTTATTTTATATTTTTATAATACGGTTACCAATGTTTACAGCATATAAAAGCGAAAATCTGCGCTTTTAATGCTTTCCTTAGTAATGTGAGCCAGTGATGCCAATACACCCAGCAAATATTGCACTTTTTCTCCACCATGCAGAATCAATCTGTTTCTTTTTTTTAATTTTCGCGCATGCGCACATAAATCCAACTTTAGTCGAACCCTTGTTGAACATCACATTGAAAGTTCGCAAATGTGGACCTTGGTCGAACTCAAACCTGGGCAAGTTCGCAAAATCCCTAGCCTCGTCTTCTTCTTTAGGCTCCTCGGATGGACTCTGCTGAACAAAGAAAGGAGGAAACAGGAGAAAAGAAAGGCGAACCGACCGCTGGACTACCAACCGTTTTAATACATATTCCTCTTCTATTATTTTATATTCATTCCCCCTTTTTTGCCTCCGATTTTTTCACCTTTGTTTTTCCCATTGCTCTTATGTTGTTGTTTTTTTTCCTAATTTTAATCATTTACCCGCGAAGGGTGCCGTGTAAGAAAAAGTTTTTCTTTGGCTTGCAAGGTGATTGAAAGGGTGCTCACGCATTTGTCATCATCTTCGTTTATAGAAAGGGCCTCTAACACCTCATTTGCAACCTGAGTTTTATTAATATGTGAAGATGGTCGATTTCTGCTTTACACAGCCATGTCCGACAATGGGCAGCTAAATGTCCTGGTCCTTGCGAGGTTCCTAAGGTTTGCTGCATGTTCGCGCGCTCTGTCTTTTATACATAGAGTAATATAGTAAACGTAAAGTGAGGACATCTAACGCCAAATCGCGGCCCAGGTAGTGGGTTTAATGCCCTCCGCTAAGTGGCGCTTTTCTGTAATTTGGTTAAAATTAATGGGAGCTCTTTCTGTGAGGAGTACTCATTTTTTTTAAGTTGTTATGCTTTATAATTATTTAAAGTACTTAAAACCACTAAATATTTCTAATCTAATACGTCACGAAAACCACGTTATAAATTGCGCCCGGTAGAAGTTGAATAAGAGAAACGCATGCATAGAATTTCGGAGAAAAAAATCTGCGAGACGTGGTATCAAATTTAGATATTTAATAAAGTTCCCAAGCAGCATATTTATCCTATGAACGTCCACGGGACATCCAGGACATCCATGAACTTGTGGGGGCGTCGTGAGAAGAAGAGGACGGCTGAGAGAGGCGCGAGCTGGGGCCAGCCGGTGAGGGAGCCTTACCAGCCGGGGGCAAGCGGGAGAAAAGGAAAAGAAGGTGAGGCACCAGGACAACGCCAGGGACCGAGACCTGAGGCGGGCCGTCGAGTGACGGCCGGCGTATTTCCCCGTCACTCCGCTGCTTCAGAACCGGCTGTCAGTTGAGAGAAAACATTTTCTTTATTTATACGCCAAGGTCCGGTACTCAGTTGTGGTTGGCAACCTACCAGTTCTCACCCAACACCTTTTTCACGTGTTGAATGAGTGCCGCCCGGAGAATATGGGCGTCGGTTTGTGGAGCAAGCCAGTCCGTCCATGAGTGAGGTTGGAGACTGGGGGATAGGGAGGAAAGAGACGATAGGAGGGTAGGTTGAATCTAGGAGAATTGCCACAGGCAGTGCTCTAGGGAGGGGTATTCACCGCAGTTGGGGCATTCGGGGCGTCCGTGGAGGCCCTGGATATATTGGCGAAAGAGGGAGTCACGATCGAATCGGTCTGAAATCTGCTGAGAATACCGTTGTCCTCCCGCGAGAGGGGTTAGGGTGGAGGGATAAATGTGGTGGTGTTAGCGCGTAGTTCTCTTAGGAGGGATGTACGCTCCTTGTGGAAACGTTTTCTGTGTTCCCTGGGATCATAGTCGGACGGCCAGAGGCACGGAGGACCCAGAAAATTCGTTACGCGGGTGAGCTCATGAGCTCGGTTGTGTTCCTCTACGCCTTCATGTCCGGGGGTCCATTGCAGGGTAACATGGAAAGAGGGACGGGTGTCAAGGTGACGTTGCAAAAGGTTGCGGATATGTCCGGGTAGCGCACTGCGCGAAACCTCCGGCATGTTTCCTGGCTATCTGTTCGGTTGTGAATGTGGTAAGTAGGATGGTGAGGTCGAGTGATGGCTTCAAGAACCGCTAGGCCTGGCCAGCAAGTACGTTCAGGCCGTCTCTCGGGCACGAGAACAAGAGAAACACCCGGCAACCAGAGAAAAGATTCAAGCAAGTTACGTTTACTTCCAAACTTCCCGTTGTGAGATTTCTTGGGGAGTGAACGGAGCGCAGCCTAATTGGGCGGAATCAATCTATTGAGTGTTCTACAAACTTTAGGACACCCTGACGATGTACACCCGCCGGCAATATGAAGGTGAACACCTTACCTGGTTTCTTGCCTGTTTTATGGCTCCCTAAAGCTATATTAACTCTCAACGTCTCAAATGGTACGTGGCCAAGTGGTCTGAACTTTGCGTTCTAGCCCTCTTCTGGAACAGAGCTTGTTCCAAAATCTCTGCAGGAGCGTCAAAAACAAGAAGAAAACTGTTAACCTTATATCGCTCACGGGTGTACAGAGGACCGTGTATGTTGCTAGGGGTTGCAATTAAAATAAAACTGTGTCAACATTACAAAAAAAAACAGCGGCTTCCGGAGCCCACGAGCTCCCGAGAGCCTAGCGAGGATGGAGGCGCGGATGAATGAGAGGGAGAAAAAGTGGAGGAGAACCGTACCGGAGAAACGAAGCAGAAATGCCCAAACCGAAACCGAAACTAACTTGACCGGAACCGGAACCACATTATGGTTGTAGCCGCCGCGCTAGGAGCGCTAGCTGTCACTCGTACTATCTGGGCCGCTGGGGCCTATGCTCCTGTCCGCTCTTTACCTTGTGTATATTGCCACGCGCACCGGCGAGCGAGCGCGTCCGTAACCGAGTGGTTACCGCGCTTGACTGTCGCGCGGAAGTTGTAGGTTCGATTCCAGTCAGCGGGCTGTCCTTTTATTTATTCTTTCAACTTGCCGTTCTCGTAAGTTCGAGAACATTCTCGTCTGATGGAGTTTCAAATGTTCTACGCACTGAAAGTTTTGCGCCTGATGTTCCAGAAACCCACGAGGGTGCATAGGGGAGTCCGCTTCGCGAGCAGAAGTCAGTCTCGCCCCAGCGTTCGACTCTGCTGCTACACCGACTTCGACGCCCGCCACGCTCTCCTGTTATCTTATGTTTCCCTTTTTGTTTTTGGGCACAAGTGCGCCCTATTAAATGTTTCAGTTTCCCTAGTTATTCTTTGTTTCCTCGCCTGTTCATTCGTGACAATATTACTCTATGCTTTATACATCTACCGGTCTGTCCTGTATAGCAGCGCCCACATGTTAACAGTACGTTATAGATGACTTCCTTTTCACATAAAGCGTTTTTTGTTCGGTGCTTGGTGTTACACTTACGCTTCATGTGAAAGCGACGTCATCTATAACATACCGCTAACACGAGGGCGCCGCTATATAGGACCGATCGGTAGATCTATGAACGACAGAGCACGCGAACATGCAGCAAACCTTAGGAGACTCGCAGGACTAGGACATTTAGCTGCCCATAGTCGGACACGCTTGCGAAAAGCAGAGCTCGACTACGTTCACATAATAGGACACTATAAAAACCAGGTTGCAAGGGAGGTGCTATGGAGACCTTGCTTTAGACGAAGAAGGTGAGAAATGCGTGAGCACCCCTTCAATCACCTTGCAAGCCAAAGAAAACCTTTTTCCTACAAGGCACCCTTCGGGGGTAGTTGACTATATTCAGAGGCAAAAAATAAGAGCAATGGGGAAGAAAAGAGGCAAAAAGGGGGATAGATAATTAATTAATAGTGGAAGATTAAGATGCTATAAAACAGCGGGTAGTCAAACAATCAGTTTTCCGTTCTCTTCTCCTGTTTTCTCTTTTTCTTTGTTGAGCTGGTTCCACCAAGGTGAATAACAACTAACTAGCTCAGCTCACTCCCGCTGTAAGTTTCTTTAGGCGCTTCCATTTACTACATGGCTAGAGACATAGATGGCTTCTATCTGAGTGGGTTGATCACTAATATTGTTGATTCCGTTTGTATTTGAAGCCGAGCTTGTGCCACCTAGTCTGTAGTGACTAACTAAATTTTTGAATTTAAGTAGGAGTCCATCGTTTAAATGCACACGTAAATGCCAGATTCCAGAGTAGACCATGAACAATATGAGATATAAAATTTATCTGCTTCACTAAACAGAAAAAAAGAAGGGATGACAACCTGAAAAAAACAATTCAGTAATGCACAAATATCTATTGTAATCGCAACAACAACTGCAAAAAAAAATACTTTTTGCAGACGTGCGTAGAATGGTGTACTCCGTTTCATCGTAAGCGAGGAGATACGAAAGCGAGGAGCTACGAGAGCTAGCTGGAAGCTTCAGACGAACCTCTAATACACGCACGCTCGTGAAGTGAAAGCGTTGTTCAAGACAACACTTTGGTGTTTGTAGCGTCAGCCTCGTTTCAATTTATGAGAAACACACAATAACTTTTCGGCAACGCAGCTCACACTAATGAGACGCCTGAAGCACTCTCCACACGGTTGCTGCTTTAACTGACTCACCTTCGCCAGCAAAGAAAGAATGTCGAGAAATCGACACGACGACAGTAACAGGCATGCAACAGCACGGTGCATCCTCACCGCCGGTGGCAATCGGTTCATGGAACGTCGTTTCATCGACAGATCGTTGTATCGACACTAGATGTGAGATCGACAGATTGTTTCATCGACAAATTGTTTCATCGACAGCTCAGATTAGCCTTTTTCTGTAATAAGCTGCATCAGGCTGTCGCAGCGAAGCGACTTGAATACAGGCGGGTGGGTGCGTTAACCGCGCCCCAGTGATACATGCGTGACGAAATGTTTCTGCACACTGTGCGATTCGTGTAACGAGTGTTGACGAAACGCTCGTGACGACGAAACGTGCGCCCGTGAAACGTGTGTCCATGAAAGTGTCCTGGAAACGTAATTCCACGGAACGATAGGGACCCTCACCCGCAACATTGGTGGATGCCAGTAGTGCGTCTACCAAAGCCACAGTCGTTGTACTATCATTTTAAAACGTTTGAAGCTAGTAACAATTTTGGAAACATGGTAAATGAAATAAAACTATTTAAAAGGTACAAATATAACGAACGTATTAATACTTAGGCACCACTGCGCCAGCCAGCGGGTGTTGCGAATCGTAAGAGCTGGGCCATGATAGGCTGCAGTGGCCACTATTTACGTATCACAATATTACTCTATGACGAACCGTGCTACGATTTAGCACAGAGGTGCCTGAAGGTAGTATAAGCATCGTATTAAAATTTCAAAGAACGAACTGTCTTAAATTTAAAAACAACTTTCTTTTACGGCACCTGTATGTAAATCGCGCACTTTCTGACAGGCGAAAGAATCGACAGATGGCGGCAGCAATGTGGCAGCTTAGGGAGCCTTTCCTAAAGCGGCTGCGGCCTTTAAACTTTTGTTGAGCTGCTTCCACCAGCTCTGGCAGCTCTGGTAAATCGACAAGATACGTGACCAAGCCGATTTATAGGTCACTTTAACAGCTTCACCCGGGTTCGGGGATCCATGGATACATTGAACGAATAGCGGCTGTGTAGTAATCTGAAATAATATTTTAAAATACTATGACGGAGCTGCAGCTCCGTCATAATTTCTTTCCATCACTCCACGGGTCGCTCTAAATAGACCGTTGTGAAATATCTGTTAAACCAGATTGGTAGTTTCCAATTTGGGGGCAGGAATGTGTGATATGGTCCGAATCCTCGCCAAACGCTCACTCAGCACTCGTTTTTGATACAAGCCGAGCCGCGTTCACGCCGAGTGCCGAGGCAACACCGGTGTTCAATTCATACTCAGAGTACGTGTCTAAACAATGGTGCAGACTCGTATAATCGGCGCACCCGTTGCCAGATGGCGCCCACTTTGTGCGAAGGGTTTAATACTTCGTCGTCTTCAGCGCGACCAACCTTTGTTTCCGCCACCTTCTGTCTGACGTTGAAGCTGGCACAAACCCCAATGGTAGACAATGGCGAGCCTCGCAGCGGTAGCAGAAATTGTGCGTTAACCAAAAATAACAACGACTAGCACGAATAGAAAGGGCGTTGCGGACAACTTGAGAACGACAAACTTAAGACGCAGCTGAAGAATGTCTCAACCACCAACGCGTGGATAAAGTGGATACACAGAGTCCGCAGCACGCTGTTCTGGGCACACCAGTGGAGGATCCAGGGGCGGGCCCACGGACCCCTCCCGAGACATATCAGCCCCCCCTTTCTCTTCCCCCCCCCCCCCCAAGCCTTCCCCGGCGATGCTGCGCGACCGGTGCAAACCAAAACTCGGCGTGAAACTTGATGAATTCAAAAGGTTGTATCCGAGCACTGGAAATTAGAACTTTGAAAGTCTGAAATTTTAACACTTCCACAGTCGAACCTCTGAAATGTTCGTGTATTACTGTCGTTCTCCGTCGAAGCTCACCTGCATTCTCTTGATAACGCGACGGAGAAAAAGAAAACGAGCCTGTTTCCATATGCCAATGGACTTAAAGTAGCGACCACCGTAGTCCTCGGAAGGCTTCGCCAGACCTGAGGGCATTAAACGTCGCCATTCCCGAACACAAGAAAGAATGACGAAAATAAGCAGATTTGAGCACGACAGAAATATGAAACCCTTCGCGGGCGTCAGGGTGATTAGTTTTTGAGTGTCATTACTTTCGTTTGAGCACCCTGCCCAGGCAAACTGCCTTCGAGCTACCTATTAACACTTATGAGTGAGAAAGCGCCGCGGATCGCAACCTTCGAAAACATCTTGTTGCCGTTTCTCTCAGTGAATCAATTCATAGAGAGCCAGAAAGAGAGGAGCTGCTGATGCCAGTGTGGAACAATCTCAACGTTATTGGCTGTCACCCCGATCTTTTTCAGGTCCCCGCGACAGGGACACAGAAACCGTTTGGCTTAAAGCCATATTTAACGGCGCTGTAGCTCTGCTACCCTATGGCCACACCGATAGGCAACGACCAGTTGAATTTGATTCCCGACGGTAACCGCCAACCAAGACTTGCTTGCCCGTTTCGACCTTAGGCGTACATCCCATGCAGCGCAGCGGAGATGGTAAGCCTTTCTTTATATTGCCCCTGGCCTATTTAGGCTGTTGTTTTTTCCGATCGGTGGTGTTAAAACAACCGAGTCGTAGTTGTTTTATCGTCGTCATTCGTGACGACAATAAAACTGCTTTCCTCGCCTGCCGGCTTGTGCATGCCTCTCGGCGGAGGTGCTGCGTAACGCAGCCTCTTTGAAGCGCACCCTCCGCCGCGCAAAACCCAGTCCCCGCCTGCAAGAAGCACTTTCTGTGGACACGACAGAAACTCGCGGAAGGCCGCCGCGTTCAAGGTTTGCCTCGGAATTCGGTCTCACCGCCTTGGAGGAAGACCCGCCAGTCGACGAAGCCGACAATGAACAACCAATCGTCGCAGAGACCCTGCAGCCGCTCTAATCGCCTACCTTCCCGTCGCTCCTCGTACGCTGACACGCTTCCACGGCGAGGATCCATAGACCCTCGAGGACTGGATCTGCCAGACACCGAGCGCGCGGCACGCCACAATCGGATGGACTGTTGAGCAGTGCCTGCAGAACCTCCACTTTTTGCTGGCTGGCAGTGAGAGGCAGTTGTGCGAGGAAGTAGCTACGTTGTGGGCGAAGCCTGACGTGGACGAAGTTGAAGCGGACCTTTACGAGCACACACCGACGGGCAGCAAGCGGAGGATCTGGCCTTCAAACGGCGGATTCAGGCCCCCAAAGAAAGCGTGAGCAGCTTCGCAGACGATGTGCTACGCTCAACTGTGCCTCGCCGACCCGCAAGCCGCTCAACGAGAAAAAAGCTGCTCTTCTCATTGTGTCGGGGCGCGGAAGAGCAACATCTTGCGGTCTCATCCGAACTCTCCAATAACAGTCGACAGGCTTCAGCGTCCGAAGCAACAAAACATCGAGCGGGAGCCAGCGGCTCCGGGTTTCTCGCCAGCATCATCGGCGCAACGACGTTTCACCCATGGCATCGGTCCGCTCCGTGCTCAGAACCAGCTGGGGACGAGTCATGTCGCGAGATCATCCTCGACGTTGTTCGCGAAGAACTCACGAAGCTGCTGCCTGTTGGCCATCCCCCACCATCGCTGTCAATCGCCGAAGTTGTGCAAGAAGAGTTTCGGAAGAGCCATCGAAGCACGGATCTCCCTGTCAACCCTGCCCCCGCCCGAGCAACCGACCCTGAGCTACGCCGCCATGGCCTGGACGACCTGCCGCCAGAAACGCGCCAGTACCAGCACCCGGCACCCCTTCAACGGGAAGCCCGCCGCATTACGCTAGGCACAGTGAGGAAAAAGCTCCGTACGTCCGAACCGAACCCCCGGCGCCAAGAAAGACGGACATGTGGCGCACGGCTGACCGACGCCCGCTGTGCCACAACTGCGGGGAAGCCGACCACGTGTACCGGCGATGCCCCCTACCGGCAGCTTGGGCTTCGTGGGTTCGTGGGTTCGCACCGAACGCACCCCGCCCGAGGAGCGGAGAGCGACCGCGGGACATCGAGGAGTACCAGCATCGACCACCGTCACCAGCACCCGCCTACCCCGAGGGACCCCTTCGCCGTCACCACGACGCCCGGCGACGCCACCTCGTAGGTCTCGCCGAGAGAGCTTGTCTCCTCTACCTCGTCGAGAAATCCAAGCGCGGCGGCCCCTGGAGATGGAGTTGCCGAAGACGACCGTCGGAAATATCCTCCAAGAACGTCGGAGGTCACCCACTCTAGCGACGACAGGTATCGGAGCGACGATTCTGCAGCAATGCCTAATCAACCTCAACGTTGTCGTGGACGGCCATGACGCGTCGGCACTTGTGGATACCGGAGAAGATTACTCCGTTTTGAGCCGGAAGCTCTCTCGCCGCCTTCGGAAAGTCACGATGCCCTGGAACCGCCCGCAAATACGCACCGCCGGAGGACACCTCCATTATGCCTTCTGGGACGTGCACTGCTCGCCTCGAAATTCACGGGGAGACCTGCCCAGTCAAGTTCGTCGTCCTTCAGGACTGTGCGAGAGACGTCATCCTGGCATGGACTTCCGTGTTTGTACGGTGCCGTGATCGACCATGGAGCAAATAGTTTGACGCTACGAAAGCGCGTCCTACCTCCAGAGGAATCCAAGACCGCGGCAGCAGCCGTCTGAGTCAATTGCGGACCACACGAACGTGCCGCCCTGTCGAGTGTTCTTGTACCCGCTGTTACCGATGCAGTCGCCTGCGGAGAAGTTCTTCTGGAAGGCAACGTCCAACTGCTTCTCGAAAGAAGAGTAGGGCGTCGCAAGGAGCGTAACAGAGCTGCAGGAAGGACGCATTGTGGTCCTTGTGACGAACTTTCGACAGGTGTAGGCGCAGTGGTCTCAGAAAAGTCGACGGTACGGAGAATTCCCAGGGATGTATGTATTGCACGTTGGAATGCAGGACTTGTTACAAGGGCAGCAGCCAGACGACATAGTAGAATGCCTGGAGAAGAAGTGGTGCTTCAGACAAGTTGCCCTGACAGTCTGACAGTCTGACGAATGAAAGCACAAGAACACGCGAGCAGGATGGACTTGTAAATCCTGCCCAACGACGGTCCAATACACGAACCCATGAACCAGACAGCTGGCATAAAGTGTGGGCAGACCAGGACGGCACCACTGCTAGTGGGTCACGTGCCGTGCGAAGAGCTGTTGCAACAACGACTGTCGCAGGAGCACGTCCATAGACGCCAACAGGATGGAGAAAGAAAGACCAATCCACGCAACAGGGGACCACCATGCAGGAGCGGCATGCCCACAGTGGTTGGAAACCGTCGATGAGGGAGGAACATCGGCGTACCCAGAGTGGGGTTGCCTCCACCCGGGCGTGATGCGGCATCCGACCGGAATTGGCCTGTCAATGGGAGACGCTCCCAGGAGGATCCAAGAAGACCCACCTCTTCAATATCACCGCGAGGACATCACTGCAGAACTGACGCCAGTCCTGGATGGACGAACCCCCATGTACCCACCGCCGCTTGTCCGACACCCTATGCACATGAACCCTCCAGCAATGCCTCCTTTATGGCTCAGCGGCCTGGTAGCGGAGACGGTGCGGCAGCAGCTGCGCATCGGGGCTCATGGACCCATGAATTAGTACAGCGGCAACGCGGCTCCAATAAAGGTGGGCTGAAACGTGGAGCCGCAAGGAGGAAACGGAAAAAGCATCACAGGAGCATGACAGTGACAGTAGGGTTTCTCAACCAGCAAGGAGCACGACGGGAGCAAAAGTGGGAGGAACTCTTTAACCAGTTGGAGTCTGAAGGAATGGCCATCTTTGGGGTGGCCGAAACGCACCTTAGAGCCTAGAGGACCCGGTGCACCCGGGTTGGCACTGAAGTGGGTGCAACCGCCAAGAGGGCCAACGAAGAGGTGGTGGTGTTGCGGTTCTATGGCGGGACACGACAGTGTGGCTCAGGACGCTCGACGAGTGCAGAGATTACATCAGGGTGGAGGGAGAGTTGCTGCAAACCCAAGTGTCTGTGTGCATTGTCTATCTCTCGGTGGGGAGTGCGCGACGAGGAGAACGAAGCTACTATGGCGTGTGCCACCAAAGATATAAGGCACTGGAGTAAGGCAGGAATGTCTTAATCATGGGGGACTTTAACGGCTATCTCCACGAACTTGACGGATGGGAAGATGCTAATGGGTGTCGGGTACTGAATCTAGCAGATGAGTTTCAACTTGAACTAGTTAACTTGCGGGCATCATGCAAGGGTCAATACACATGGTGTGCCCGAGGAAGCAGAACCTGCATAGATTACGCTTTGGTGTCTTCGCACCTTGGTAACAGCCTAGTTGGTGTTTCCATCGACGAGGAAGGCGAGCACAGCGTCGGCAGCGACCACAATCGTCTGCGACTGGACTTCAGTAAAAACACATGGACAAATGCGAAAACCCGTCCTCAGTACAAGAGACGAACGCGTTTGGCTCAGAAGGAGGTGGAAAGGGTTTCGGGGAAATTTGAAAGAAGCAACATAAGGATACAAGCGCCCGGTTACAGACAGTACATCACAGGGCTCAAGCATCTCATCAAGCAAAATGCATCCAGGCAGCCCAGCGGACGGAGCGTGAGGAAGAGGTGGTGGGACACAGAGGTTAAAGAAGCTATAGACAGAAAGCCAACAGGAAACATCGACAATCACTCCGAACTGAATCTGGGAGTGAGGTTGCTAGAAGACGGACCTATACCATGACTGCAAGTGCCATGCTAAACAACTAACCCAAGAGAAGATGAGAACAGCGGATCTGGAGACCGTCCGAGATATTAGATCTAGCGGAAGGGACGCAGCGAGAAAGTTCTGGAAGTACCTTGGATCGCTGGAGGGAAAGGAACAAGATGTTACCATAATTGACGAGAGCACGGGGAATCCGCCAGAGGACCTTGGAACCCACCTCACCAAGTACCCGACGGAGACATTTGCTCCTGAGGAGGGGTCCACATCACAAGAAGGCCGACTTGCCCCAGATCAATTGGACTCAAACCAAGAGGGGGACATCGGCCGAGTGATGGTTGCGCGTGCACTGGCACGCTTGAAAGGGGCTACCTCCCAGGAATTTGACGGGGTCGCGGCGAGCGTTCTCAAGTCCTTGGGAAAAGATGCAATGGAGCAGCTGATGGATATCTTTGGAGCAATCTTACAGGGCAGAGGAACTTGTGCCCCAACACTGGAGGGTCGGCCGTGTGGTTCTGATCCCGAAGAGAGGGGGCGACAAACAGTTCCTCAAGGATTACCGGCCCCTGACCGTGACCTCTACGGTATACCGGACCTTCGCCCACATTATCAAGGAACATATGGCAGCTTGGGCAGAAGAGAAAGAACTGCTCACCGAACTTCAGGGCGGATTTCGGAGGGGTCGAAGGTTGGAAGACAATCTGTTCACTCTCACGCAGTGCATTGAAATTGCCCGAAAACAGGAAAGAAGACTGTTGTTCTGCTTTCTAGATGTGGCAAAAGCATATGAAAGTGTGCCGCACGCGCAACTCATGCGACGTTTGGAGGTGCTCCACCTTCCTCATCGGTGGCTAGCTGTCATACGGCGCCTATACTCACGCCATACAGTAATGACGCAACTGAAGGGGGTCGACTCACAGGAAGTCACAGTGACGAGGGGTCTCCGACAGGGATGCCCACTCTCCCCGCTTCTTTATATTCTGTATGTGTCAGGGTTGGAGGAACGCCTGGTCCAGTGGGAGGTGGGTTTTTCACTGACACACATGAAAGGAGGCGCAGAGGTGAAGTGGATGCTGCGGGGCTTCACCTATGCGAACGATGTTGTATTCACGGCGGAGACGGTGGAAGACCTGCAGCGTCTATATGTATATGTGAGACGGAGGTGGCTACGTTGGGCCTTCGGTTCAACGCCAAAAAGTCGGCAGTCCTTCAATTAGCAGGGTCCGATGAGGCTAAATTGAACAGTCTGGTGCTGAACGGCGAGCAAGCACAGGTACAGGAGTCCAACAAATACCTGGGAGTTGTACTGACCAACAAGCCGGAGTACTTGTCCGATCATTATGCTCACCTCCGACAGGCAGCCGTGCGAGGTACGAATGTACTCCGAAAACGTAACCTTTGGAGTTGCAATCGTTTTTTGGTGATTCGCGAACTCTGGAAGGCGGTTCTGGTACCTGGATTAACCTTCGCCAACGCGGTTCTGTGTGCCCCTGGCACAGTGCGGGAAGTCATGGAACGTCGTCAACGAGAGGTCGGGAGGCAGGCTCTGGGCTGTCACGGAATGGTGGCCACCGAAGCAGTCCAGGGAGATCTTGGGTGGTCGTCGTTTGAGGCTAAGGAGGCGACCAGTAAGATAACCTACGACAGCCGTCTCCGTCTCATGAACCGCGGCCGGTGGGCCAAGAGACTCTTCGTCTACACGTATCTCACAGGAGTGCAGACTGGCTGGAGGAAGCGGTTGTATCAGTTAGAGAGGAAATACGGTGTCTTTTTAACCCCTGTAACTATTACATCAGACAGGAAGTGGGAAATGGAGATACGAAACAGGGTGAGAGAGGAGGAGGCAGCTCGGTGGGCAGACACGGCGAAGTCCAAGTCGACGCTATATATGTACCATCGATAAAAGCACGAAATTTCGGCAGAGACTAGACTATACGACAACAGCCTGGGCAGCCGGCTCCTCTTTGAGTCACGTGCAGGAGGGCTGCGAACGCAGGTGTATCACCGTCGCTTCGACCAGACGGTGGAAAATGCAGCATGCCATGTGTGTGGTCAGGCGGATGAGACGATTGAACACCTTGCGCTGTCGTGCACCGGTCAGCAACCTGTTCAACCGGCGGAGTGTGGACAGGCAACCCGGGACCTCGCACTGGCAGAGGCACTCGGCTTTGGTTCTGCTTTCAGCTCAGTGGCAGACTCTGCGGGTGGGACTAACGGCAACAACAGCGCCGACGCTGCACCTATGACCAACGGAGGGTGGCGTGAGCGGGTGGAAGCCACGAAGCGAAGATTAGAGAACTGGTGGATGCTAGTTCACCAACGGGGAAAACCGAATCCCCACTGGCTATGTCCCAAACTCTACGGGACCGCCGGATTCAAAAGGGAAGAGCCTCAAGCCATCCTCATCATCATCATCATCGGTGCCGCTGTTGGCCATGTCGAAGAACTCCGGTCGCCGAGATCGCCGCGATCTCCGATGGACCCTCGCCACAGCCGCCGCGGTTCGATGTTAATGTTTGAAAAAAAGCAAAAAAAGAGCTTAAAAACGGAGGACATGAAGACGAAGTGTACAAACAGAGCGCTCGCTGACTCTCAACTGATTTATTGGAAGAAAACACAAAAATCGACAAGCATTACGATCATCAAAAAACAACAAGTCGCCACTTCCCCCTCCCCTCCCCCTCTGTGTATACACTTCGTCTTCTTGTACTCCGTGCTTTTCGGCGCTGTTTTACTTTTTCTTCAAACATGTACCACCAACTCGCCCACCTTTCTACCATATTGCTCAACGTTAACCCAAACACCAGTGCAGCGGAACGACGACGGCTCAGGAGACTTCCTCTCCGAATTCAACAACTGCCTGGCGACGACGGAGACAGGGTGTGGGTGTGGACACCCATTCGTCGCCGGGGCCTCAGCGAAGAACTGTTGAAAGGGTACTTCGGACCGTCCAAGGTTCTTCGTCGCATCGGGGTGCTCGACTATGAAGTGGTGCCCGACGGAATGTAGACATCATCACAACGCCGATCACTACCCGAGGCGGTTCACGTCGTGAGACCCAGCCGTTCTACGCTCGGTAGCACTGAGGAGTTCTGTTTTCCATGGGACTTCTTAGCTTACCATTATTTTGTGTTTGTTTTCTGTTGCAACGGGACGATGCGCTTCTAAAGGGAGGAGTAATGCCGTGCGCATGATCGAGAAGATACGCTTCTCCATTCATCATGAAGATTCGCGTACACTTTTACCCCGAGCGTAAACCATGAGGAAGCCAGAATGTCCTTGTCTCTTGTCTAATCAGTCTCGCCCTAGCTTTTTTATGAACATTCGAGGTCAATTATTGGAGATGATGAGCATATTTGATAAGCAACGAAAACGCCGTACAGTTGATTCATTCGCTGATTCTCTCTCGCGATAGCCAGCTTTTACGCCGACGTACCGTCGCTTGCTGCTGCCGCCGTCGACGCTCGCTGCTGCTTTCTCGACGTGTGTTCTTCTTTTGCGTTTCTGGCACAAGTTTGCCCCCACTCAATCTTTAGTTTATTCCGTTTTCTTCTGCCTCATCATCTTTCATTGTTGACAATACTACTTCGGTGACTTGCATATCCCCTCGAGGCTGGAGGATCCTCACGCTCGCGTCCCATTTTCTGCCACGTGATCCCTAGTAAACGCTGCTATTATGTCCCCCATCAAAAACTGACTCGAACAGCACCAATATCTAGGAAATATTAAACCTGGAAACAACGCTTCCGAACTCGAAGGAAAATTAATCCAAAAAATTTAGAACTTTAGTTATAGACCTGCGTGCTCGGGACTGCGGGCGGGCTTGTGTAAGTGTCTGCGAGTAGGCGATAAGGATGTCAGACTCACCTCTGCAGCCACACGGGAGGCGTCGACGGCAGCGTCGATGCCCGAGTTGCCGATGCCCACGACGGCGACCCTCCTGTCCTTGAACTGGTCTGGGCCCTTGAGACTGTGGGTGTGCACGATCTTGCCCTTGAACTTCTCCTGGCCCTTGAACGTGGGCACGTTGGGAAACCCGTTGTGCCCCGAGGCCACCAGCACTGCGTCGAAGGTCTCTCGCCGCTCGACGTCGCCGTTGATGTCCTTCACTACGACGTCCCAGCGACCGGTGGAGTCGTAGTCCTCGGCTTGTGTCACCCGGAGGACTTCGTGACGAAGGCATATTTTACTCGTGACACCAAAATAGTCTGCGTAGCTCCTGATGTACTCCAGCACCTTGGCGTGTTGCATATAGTTGGGAGTCTCCTTGGGAGGCGGGAAATCGCTATGGAATACGTAAAGCAGCAGTTATAGCGCGTTTATTTGAAATGTGTTATGGCAGTCTTGTACACTTTACTAAAATGTAATGAATTACAATCATAAGTACCTTCGTCTTGATGGCATTAATTTAGCTTATTCGATTATTTGAGAAGAATACCTGTGGAGCGTTACTTTAAAAAGTCGGCGTTATTTTTTTCATTACTTCATATTTATAAATCTGACCTTTTCAAGACGATTCTTTTTTAGTGTCTTATTAGGTTAGAATAGCAAGATTAGGAAGAACTCGTCTTCTCAAAACACCATTTTTGGTTGACCATCCTCCTTTCGGAAACTTGGTTCAAGGACACCTCGGTAGGAAACATGGTCAAACAAATGCCGCCATTGGGAAGGGGAAGGAACAAGCCTCTTTGTACGACCTTGTAGGCAAATATAAGCCACAATGGGTACAACAGGATGCTTAGGCACTTTAATCTAGGACACAGTAGCCCGATAGAGCAAACTAAAACCACTTTCCTGTTACTTTAGAGCATTTAGAGAAAGTGTGGCAACCTGCAGCACGCGGTCCAGATCCGGGCCACGAGGCAGTATTATACGCCTTACGGGAAGTCACAAGAAATGACCACCACCCTCCCCTCCCCCGAAATACGCTCTCCAGGACAAGCCGTATGTTTAGTTACAAACCCCTTTATAAACGAAAGTATTAACTTTTAATAACTTCAAGACAATGGCCAGATAGGGTTCGCAAATCAGCTGGTCCCCAGGCAACAATTAGCTGAAGCAGACTTCTACGTAACTCGTTACAAGTAACAAAATTGCTTCTAATCTCATCTGTGTATCGGTCATTAAGAAAAGGAATAATTACATATTTTACTGAGTAACTGTAAAGTAATCTTATTTATTTACGCATGTTATGATTTTAATTCTTTATATTTTGTTTTTGTTCCAAGGGGGAAAAAAGTAAAATTTTAAATCCCGAATTTTTTTTTCCCAGTAAGGAATTGTACTTTGATAGAATCACAATGTCATCTGCACACACAAAATGCAAAGCCTGGAATTCTTCGGATGCTCAAAGTCATTTCTTCCCATCGCGTAACTCCTCGATTCGATTTTTCTTTATCTTGTTTGTTTGAATTGGTTAGCTTGCTTGAGCACAACAAGCGGGGAAACACACAGACATAAAAAACCGGCCTTTTGATGAAAACAACATTAGGGAAAGTTTCGAGGTTAAAATGTTTGAGTTCTAACCGAAACATATGAACACGGTCAAAGTGCATTTGAGATGGTGTAGCGGATCTGGACCCGCCTTTTCTTTTTGTTCCGTTACTCTTTCTTTGATTTCGAAGAGGCGGAGAGGATCGCACTTAATGATGGCAAGTACTCCAAAAGGTCCAGACAATTAACAACAGTCTCCTCGGTTATAATGACTGTCATAGCTCATTATAACCGAGGAGACTGTTGTTGCATAATGCTTGCATAATGTCAAAACAGGAGAAAACGCTCCGTCTTCAGTCAAAATAAAGTTCAACATAGAAAATCAATTGAAAAAGAAGTGACAAAAACTGGCTTGCTGTTCAAAACATATTTAACACTTATCACTTTTTAGAAATACGAACGTTTTTTAGTGCTAATTTGAAGTTAATCTTCTAAAACCTCCAGGTTGCCTACTTCCCTCTCACCCTTTTTGTGCGTCAGCTTTTTGTGACCTCAATAATTATGGTAAATATTGTTATATTATCAGGGCAGGTCTTTGGTAGAATGCACCTTCAAAGGACGCTGCAATGAAAAGTAGTTTTCTAAAGGGCCTAGATGGGAAGAGACATTTTTAAAAAATATCTACAACAAAAAAGTTTTTTTAAATATTTACGTTATTACACTTAATTTAGGAAGAGAAGGCGGTTACTGCAGCCCGCTGTGCCCCGCCGCGTGGTTAAACCGTGCTTACATCTCTCAATGGCTGGGGAGATGATTGAAGCGTGAAGTGTTGGTTGTTATATTGTATCCCCTTGACGTAATAGTATTTCAATCGCCAATCATTTGATGTTTAAGAAACAAATAATTCATTCTACCAGTGCATGATGTCATTTCTGTACTTATAGCTAAAAAATCCAAATATGAATATATAAGGAATTTGGCAGATATGACCAGATACACATATAAGGTCCATATATGGATCCTATATGAGTGTCTGGCCATATCTGCCGAATTCTTATATCCTCATGTCTGGACTACTTACATAATCCCATATTTTGACCTAGCAAATAAGTTTGTATCAAAACCATATATGGCAATCTTATATGTAAAGCTACTTGCAGTTTCTTAGGTATCTTCAAAACATACACCTCTACTGATCTCAGGAATTCCAGCAAAGATGTATATTTCGTGAATAGGTATCTAAAAGATCCTTTAAATAGGTATCTCACCAATCTTTCTTGGTTAGGACTGCGCTTCATCATGTCGACAAATACCATATGACAAAGATAAAACTTGTGCAAGAAGAAGAACGGAAGTGAGCAAGTTAGGAAACATTCTGACATACCTCATTCTAGGTTGGCAAAGTCACATCCCTTTGGCGGGATTTGTTGGACGAGGGAGCCAGCCCAGGCATACGGTAAGCAAAGAACGCGTTAGACTCAACAGTGCCAAAACTCCCCTAACAAGTCTTCCTCAATGGGCGACTTTTCTCCCAGCTGTAGATGAGCAATTTAACAAGTGCAGTACCACCGCTAGCCTGGGGTCTTTAACGTATAAAATATTTTAATGGTAAGATATGTAGTTGTGGAGAAAAGAATGACCGAATTATTTGGTGCTCTGGCACGGACTGGCCGCGCGTTTATATCTCTTTCGTGTGACCCGCGACTGACCCGCGGTCCGGAGCTCACTGCTCGAGCTCCGTGTTCCGGCTTTTGTTGTAAGCACCTACAGGGCTCCCCTCCTGGTAGCATGGATCATGGGAAAACGGAGAAAAGTACTAGATCCAATGCTAGCAACACAATAAGTGACAACAACAAAAGTTGCAGATTCGATGCTAGTAGCCGCGTGATGACGATATGACATGTCCTTTTGTCTATGAAACGTGCTTCTTGCCAGGTGATCCGCTTTTTTTTCTTGGGTCAAGAAATTTGGTTGATGAACGTAAATCTAGTGCTGAGTCGTTGAAAGTGGGTTTTATGCAATCCATGGCGATAGTTTCTGCAAGCCCGTGCCAGTCAGAGAGTGATGGTCTTGTCGGTTCGGTTGAGGATTTTCGACGCGCCGTCGTATGGCAGAAAAAGGCTCTTCTTCACGTCTCTGCGGACGAATGCATGAGTACAAGTTGTAAGTTCTTGGCTTACATATTACCTTGCGAGAACTGGGCAACCGAGGAGTCGTAGGCTGGTGCTCTTGGATGAACCCTCGGAAGTCATCCAAGTACTGTGGTTGTGGCACAATATCCTCGGATGCGTCAAAACATTATTTAGGAAGTCGGAGCGGCGATTGATACACCAAATCCGCTGAGGTGCATTTCAAGGCTGTTTTAAAAGCTGATCTATGCCGAGGAGGACGAACGGGAGATGGTCCATTCATTGCAGTCACCTATCTCGTGCCATGAACAATGTCTTTAGTTGCCGGTGCAAACTTTCTACCATGCCGTTTGCTGACGGGTGGTAAGAGGTTGTGTGCACATGATGTGTTCCAAACATTTTTGCTTGGGCAGCAAACAGCGAACATTGGTGTCTCGCGGGGAAGGAGCGACCAGCCACACCGGAGTCCGGAATCCAAATGTTTTATTATCACTTTCATCTGAACTCAAGATAACCCAGAGCATGCGCACTCGCATGGATGGAAGCACGCGTCGCCGCGGGGCACGCGAGCGGGAAACTGTCGAGTCATCACTACATCCCCCTTCTAGGCTTTTACAAATCCAGACATACCGGTCGCCTAACTTGGCGGCCCGACCGAGTCACTCTTATCGGCGTATTGTCCGCCGTCGACGTGTCCGTTGACGTTGTTGTTGACGTGGAGCACGTCCAGTTCGTCGGCGCTGCTGTTGGTGCAGGCTCAACTCCGGTCGGCTGTTGTTGGCTCCCTGCACCAGGACTTGTTCTTGCCGTTGAGACCGCCGGACTGACTGGAACTGTAGTCTCGTTGGTCAAACCGCCAGGATCGGGAGCGTCGAAGACCGCCAGAGACGCATCGAATGGTACCAGGTGCCGGCGGTTGCGTGTGCAGGACTCCTGTCCCGTCTCAACTACGTAGGAGCGCGGCCGCTTCGCTGGACTGAGGACTGTTGTTCGGCACCGCACGTCGTGTACCCACACGTCCTCTTCTACGGACAGCGGGCGAAGTTGGCGAGCGGCGTGACGGCGATTGAAGTCCTTTCGCTCTCATCTTGGGGCCTCCCCGTATTTTCTTTTAAAGTCCCGACGTGATGGCCACCCCGGCTGCAACGTCTCTGACATCTTCGGTACCTTTGTCTGCAATCGTCAGCCCATTATACTTCGTTTCAGCTTAGGTCCGAGCGCGGCCGATGTTATGAGTCGAAGGGCCAATCAAAACAGCGTAAAGAGCGCAACGTCAGGGCGCGCTCTCTGCGCCTGATAGGACTAGCCGGCGGAGGAGCACGCTCAGAGAGACGGCGAATACAGGCTGGTCCTATCAACTGCAGAGAGCACGCCATGACGTTGTGCCTCTTTCGCTGTTTGATTGGTCCTTCGGCTCATAACATCGGCTGCGCCTCGTACCTAAGCTGAAACGAAGTATAGCAGTTGTGACGTGCTGTAGCCAGTCACTCCAGGAGTGTCTCGATACACCAAGAGTGCCATG
>JAZHYW010049180.1:0-33307 GCA_037355805.1 Ixodes ricinus | reverse complement strand
AGACCGACACGCGGAGCGGCTCTGTTTACCAACACGGCCGGAAGGCCGCGCATGCGCGGAAGCTATGTGGGCAAAAGCGGCCCGGCTCTCCGTGTTTTCGCCATTGCGTTGTGTGGCGTGCGCTCGTTGTTGACGTTGTAGGGACGCTTCTAGCTTTATTTGTGCGTCGTATTTCCTGACAACGTATGTCGTATGCTATGCCCGACTATTTGAGCTCGCTACCCGAGCCTGAACGGCAGCGGTATCGAAACAAACTGTGCGTGGACGGCGTTGCCTTCGAGGATCCGTACGCCGCAAACAAGGCCTGCTGGACTTCCGACGTGAAGTTGCTGCCACCGAAGTCGACGGCTCACGTCGTCGTTTATTTAGTTTTTTCGCCAAGCCAGTTCACGGCCGACACGGTGCAGGCGTACAAGTCTCTCGAGGCCTACGATTACTTCGAGTCGGTTTCCGCACTGCCGGCGGGATCAGCAGACTGTGGGTCTGCGGAAGTGTATTTATTAATTGATTAAATACACACAGCGTCTTCAAGTCAAGGTATGATATTTTTCCTACCCTCATGACCACAAGGCATGACAAGCAGTAACGCTTTGTCCGTTCTGCAGTCTTGGCGGTAACACGTTACAAGTAACGGCGTTACCAGGAACGCGTTACTTTTTTCAGTAACGTAGTAACCTACTCGTTACTTTTTCGACACAGTAACGGGTAACGTACTTACGTTACTATTTCAAGTAACGTAGTTACGTTACTCGTTACTACTTCCCAAGTCTTAAAGAAATTACACTTCAATTTTTTCCGTGTTTTTAGGCGTCAAGCCATGTGAATTTCTGAGTTTTCTGCGTTTTTCTTTGCGTTTTTTCTCGTGAGTATTTAGGTGAAACCGTAAAAAGAGATAAAGTAATTATGTTCAGTTTCTGCATGAACATAATGTTTCTTGATATATGAGCTTATGCATACCTGTATCGTCAAAACAGTAAAACGTGTTAAATCATAATTTAAAAAGTAACGCAGAAGTAACGTGCGTTACTTTTTATCGGTAGCGGTAACGCGTTCCTTTTATTTTTAGGTAACGTAGCTCGGTAACGCGTACCTTTTATTTGCAAGTAACGAGTAACGTATTTCGTTACTTTTTTCGGTAACGCCTACAACACTGCCGTTCTGTCGCCGATCCCCTTCTGCTTGGTAGCACGGGCGTAGCGAGCCTCCGACGAGCGCTTGGCCGGTGCTTTGTGCGCGAACACCGTGGGAACAAAATCCGGGTGGTCTCGATCAGACGACGGTTTCCCTGCACATAAGCAAGCCTCGGGACGGAGATTGAAATGGAAGCCGCACTTGCCTTCAAGAAAGTGCTTGCCGCACAAACGGTCGTTCGCGCGAGGCGACCATTCTTTTCGATCCACGGATATTATCCACCTTCTGTGCCTTTCAGAGTCTGCCGGGAACTTGTGGAAACTCACTCCGCTACTTTTTTTGTACCTTTCGGTGCAATTAACGGCAACACAGCTTCGCGGCATGCTGAAATGCTATGACGCCCATGCGAAACGTGCGCCTTTCTGCCCACACCACCCGGCTCCGGCGCGATCGCAGCGCCGCCGCAGCTCCGTGACGTCAAGATCCTGCGGACATTTCGCGCACCAGCTGTGAACAAAACGTTATTCAAAGTGTACCGCCGTCTTCGGTGGTAGCTTTTAGAGCGTAGTGGGGCACCCGGAAGGAAGCTATTTCTATACTCTCGTTCTTCAGACGTCTACAGACGCAGCCGACGCCAGCGCGCGAGCTCCGGGCTTCCAGCGTCCCTGCCAAGCACGCGCGCTCGTGCAGTACCGGCACTGTTCAGGGCCACACGCTCGTGCTTGTAGCATCGGCTGCGTCTGGACCCCAAGCTGAAACGGCGCATAAGGCAGGCGCCGGTGGTATGGTGTTTTGCTATTGATTTTTGTTTTGCTCGTGATTTGTGATTTGATGTGTTCGGGTAATTAAGGTTGGGCACGTAGTCTCTCTTCAAGACACTTCAAAGTATATATATATATCTGAATCTCTTTATGGAAGTACATTTAAAAATGCATTTGCATAGGATCATGTATCGATAGTATCGCAATCTCTGCCAGGCTTGGTAGTTCGTTACATTTGTTGGCGAAAATTTTAGCTGCTGTGTTGTCACGAAAACACAACAACAAAAACCGCTGTGTACGTCCTCCTTTATTTATTATATTTGTTTGGTCCCCGTTTCGTGTTATAGAATCTAAATAAAAACCATATTTAGGAATGCATATATCGGACGCCTTAGTGTCGGAAGCGCCTCAACAACATCTTTCAGGCGTGCGGAGCCTCAACTCATCGTGCACTCGGACTCCTACGGATACACTGAAGGCAACCTTGGGCGGAAAAGTGTCATTCGAGGTTCGACAGAGCAGGGGGCCACCAAACCCTGGCCAGATGAGGCTTTGCAACAGGCCCGCGGACTGGCCGCGCTCCATCCAGTGACGCCCAGCCCGGCCCGCTTCAAGGCTAAGCAGGCCTACAGCTACCAAAGCAGAAATAAACGTTTGTAAATTTGAAAAAAAGGGGGAAAAAAAGCGACGCCGTTTTGTGCACGAACAGTTAGCGCTAGTAGAACTATTTTCTTTACCTTCTAAATTTTCATATTTATGTTCCCTGCCCTCGAGACTGAAGCCGACCCTCAAACCGGCCACTCAGCAAAAAGTTTGGAGAACCCTGGACTAACGTGTAGTTCGAGTGTGACTCTGCCCGTCCGATGGCCCGGTCAGCTGTTCGTCATTTGGCTTCAGGACGTCCTCCGAAGCTCTGGCGGTCGCTTCCCTCCTATATTCGGCGTCGCAGAGTCGTTTATGGCGCATGAAATGTGACGTTGACAATTCTAGACACTTTAAAGGGATACTCCAACGAAATTTGAAATATTCCCGCTCGTGTTCAAAAATGAGGTTCAATATGATCCACAATATCCAAGTGAAAATGACAATCGCACGTTTGTATTTTGATCCTGGTGCTGTATTTTTCGTTATGGACGAGCCCACTCTGGCAAGCGCTCGGAGAAGGCCCAGCTTAGAGCACGTGACATCCAACGCAATCGTGACGTAGGTCGTCTCGAGAGAAGCAAAAGCCACGGCGAGGCTGGTGATGCCCAGAGGATGGCCTAGTCGTTCCAGCCACCGAAGCGGCTACTTTTGTACGAAGTTTGAATGACAGGTTAATCTTCTATAATCTTGTGGGGTGACAATAGCGACTTCTGCGACACACAAAAGGGATTCTCGGGAAGAGGGAGTTCCTCGTTCCGCTCTACTTTCGTCGTGGCCGGAGACGAGGACAACCTCCGTCACTAGCTGTCAAGGTTCCTGAGACGAGCATTACAAACGAGGCGTTAGCGACATCCGCCAGGTGCTTATTGCTAATCGTTAAATTCGCTTTAAAAATTCCTTTTGGAGACTTTTTTAACAAAGATATTGGATGTTCCATGTCGATACTGCTTTCCTTCTGAGATTTTCGTTTTGTAGTATCCCTTTAACACCCACATGCAGCGAGGCACGGGTGTTCGGCCGATCGCGAGCGGCGAACGGGCGCGGACCGGAACTGGCGCTCGGAGGCGAACGCTGACGTCACGGTCCTGAGCATCCTGTCTCGCTCTGGTGGAGGGCGGCGGGCGCGATCATAAATTGACTTGTGCCTTAAACGAACTTTGAATGCATTGATTTCACAAACGTCATAGTAGCTCTAAGGAGCACTAAAGGTATATTCAGAGTGCGCGAACAATACAGTGAAATTACATGTGTAGTATACTCGGGATCGGCCAAATGAATTTACGAAAAATAGGCGGAAAATGTTTATATTAAGCTTCTCATAAATATATTCGAAATGTGCTGTTTTTCGCTAAGGGGGAGCTTCACGTTTCAAAGTCCGGATCCAACCGCCGTTGAGGTTATGGCAGCCCAGTCACAACACCGGGAAGAGATGCGGAGATTGACTTTTTAGAAACAGAAATGCATATTGTGAAATAATACTATTCGAAAAGCACCGTGGAGGCAAAACGGGATTCAATTCGGGCAAACGCCTTTTGTCAAGCATGTCAAGAAGTCTTCGGCCTCTTGGCGACATTTGAGGCAAAGGAAAACGCGTAAACTGACACAAAGAGGAGAAGACAACGCGCTATTCTGCGTTCACCATGAACTTCATTGTCCGCAGCAACCGCCGTTCGGGTGAAACAAATGTATCTTAGTATGTATATGTTTCTCTATTCCGGGATAACTTTATGTGTCGTTTTCGCAGAAGGGTCTTAGGGCTATCCCTTTAAATGAAGGGCAAATGTACCCTGAAATGCTTCATTTAGGCTATCGCTGCTCAGCCCTGGCTCATGGTAATGGATCCTCGTTAGGGCCTTGGTTCCTAAACATACGCGAAGGGTGGACGTCAAGTACCAGAGGTGTTCCGGGAACTGACGGTTTCTCCTGTACATGCCAGGGCGGCCTTGAAGTGCGTGATCATTTGGGATGCCTGGTGGGCAACGCAATGTTAAGCAGCACCTCTTGCGACGGGTGACCGAGAGAGACCAGACCGGTTTTAGAATCGACGCGGAGCGGCTGGTCCAAGAGGTTACCGGCTAGCCTCTGGTCGTAATCGGCCACACTCGTCAGATGTGAACGGGCCTTTAGAGAGACGTAAAGCGAGATTCGAGACCTGCTTGGTATCTGACGAATGCAATCTGATCGTATAAAGGCGTAGTATCGTTGTGAAGTACTTTAAGCCGACTTTTAGGAAAATGCTGCACTGCAACTGTACGATTGTTGACAATGACGTGTGAGATTTGGGACGTAAGTGGTCCGTGGCCTTTATTCATAGAAAATCTATTGATGGGAATGATAAACGTATAGGCAACAGAGACCATTCCCATTATTTTGATTTAACTTGATACTACCTAATTATTTTAAACGCAATAAATGCACGTGTCAAGTTCTAAATTTCGCCCTACTACATTCTTCATTACCTTTTTACGACCCTAAAAATCTGCCCAGTCAAATAGTCGCGTGCCGAAACGTCAGTGCATCGAAAAGTATGTGCACCGAGAACTTTGCGCATCGAAACATCCAGGCACTAAAACGTCCTTGGTCCAAAAATCTGCACCAATATGACATACGCCAAAGTGCGTTTCAGGACTTAGTTTTACTTATGAAACTCCCAAGAAGGTGTGCTGCGATTTCTAAGACCTTTCCCTATTTTTTGCAAACAAAACACCTGTGCTAATCATTTTCACCCCGTTAAAAAAAAAAAAAAAAAAGGTTTACAACATTATACATTTACGCACTCAAAAGTCGTAAAAAGACGCATAGCTCTTTCCTGCCTTACTGCAGCCTCAAAAAGTCATGTTTTCACACCATCAAAGGCAGTTGTAATGCTCAAATTGAGAGTCTTACATGGTCTGGTTTTTAACGCAGGTTCTAACTGAGGTGGTAGGAACACAGATAAAAACAGTAAAAGGATGTAAAAAAGACTGCACGTATTGTCGACAAAAAAAAAAAAAGAAGACTGGTGGTGGTTTTGTATATACACAGAATTTCTCACAATCCTAAAAACAGGTACCCAAAAGGTACGGAATCCCCTTAGTGATGTAAGCCACCCCCCCCCCCGCCCCAAAAAAAAGGAGTTTGATTAATTTGTTTTAAAGTTTGAGCGAACGTAGAAAATATTACAAAACACAGGTGCAGCACAAAACACGTCCACCCTTATGTGCTCTGTTCAACCAGTATGATTTATAGCCTTCCGCTTTCCTGCGGTAGAGCCTACGTTGGACAAACAGGACGGTGTGTTAATGACCGGTTAAGAGAACACAAAATTTCTCTAAATTCCACTGTGGAGGGTCACCTACCCCTGCATTGTCAAGCGTGCAAGTATACACCATCTTTACAAAAAAGCCTCGAAAATTGGCAGATTCCACGAAAAACACACCACACTTCGTCTCACCCTACGATGGACTGAAGGCAAAAGCTACGGACCGCCAGATCCAATCACGAGCCACTTAGAAATTGTGCAGTATTTCGCTTCGACGCACGTATCGGTGCCAGCGCCTCGGATCACTGATGAGGGGACGGGTGGACAGTGGTTCGAATCGAAGAGTACTGAGTGACTCAACAATTTTACAACGCAAAGAAAGCCACGACGTATAGGCTCTTTGAAGCGTCGAAGCTATAGAAGTGATGCGGCGCTTTTGGATTCGACCATTATTCGTCTCACCTGTAATCAATGTTAAGCGTGTCATAGTATAGCGTGGAACGTGATTGGACCTGGCGGCCCGTGGCTTTGGCCTTTAGTCCATCGTAGGGTGAGACAAAGTACAGGGAAATTTTCGAAGCTTTTAGTATACTCCGCCTAGGCGAGCGTTGTGTCAGCCAACCGTCTGTGGCAATAACCGACAACGACATCGCATTTCGTGCAATAATATGAGTGTGGTTGGGGGCATCGGTGACCGAGGGGGCTATAGACCACTCGACTACCGAGCAGGTGTGCGCTATAGCGCACACCAGTTCGGAGCACGTGGAGCGAAAGCTCGCGCTCCAGAACCCATAGGGTGCCTTCATGTGCACTTTGCTTAGGGTGGTAACATCTCGCCATTTTGTCCCACACGTTTATTTTTATTTCTTGTTCAGAAGCGCATGAAAGCGCTTGTCCATGCACTCGTTTGTGGCGCTGACTGTGCTATGGAGACATTTTGCTTTCATCGATTTCCTTGTATTTTCCCGACGCAATTCATAAGCACGTGCTCCTAGCTGGTGTGCGCTAGCCCACTCGGCCGCCGATCCCCCCGGGAGTGGCTGCAGCGGCTATGGGCGGGAGTAGCCGGCGTTGCCTCGGTGGGTTGTGAGTCCATTTCGTCAGGCAGAGGAAAGTCCGTGAGGGCCGTTGGGGGTGCCGATGGTCGTCATGGGGTCGTGACGGGCGTGTGGGCCGAAGCCAGTCGTATGAAGAGGCGAAAATCACAAAAAGCACGAAAAATTGCCGGAACTGTATCGAGCCAGATGGCAAGATATGGCCTCCGGCCAACGAAGCCTCGCGCCCAGAATTTCAAACAAATCTCTCGCCGTCAATATTCCCCTAAATTGTCTTTTCGCGTAAAATTCAATTTTTTGGCACGCGTGTCCCAACCAGACTGTTAAAATGTTTTTTTCAGAATTTTAGAGAACGGATGCAGTAGAAAGAAAAAAAACATTTTTTTTTAAACAGCTTGGATGGTAAAAGGAAGTGATCAAACGAATTTACAACGAACAAGAAAAAAATATTTAGAGTTATATTTACGGCGCGAAACAAATTTTTATATTGCAGCCTGCGGGCGCCCACCGAAAAGTGGCCGCTATTTATGACGTGGTGCTTGCGCCCTTTCGAAAGCTTCCTATGGTCTCTAAACGTTGCTTATTCATCTTCGTTTGAAGTGCAACAAAAAACGAAGATTAATACCTAACTCTTAGAGCCCAGAGGACGCCTCGCGAAAGAGCGCAAGCGCCGCGTGATACACATGATGCCGGTCAGACGTGGACGGCGGCGACGCCTTGTAGTGGAATTTTCTTCCTGCAGGAGGCGACATGGACCAAACTCAACTTTTTGACAATCTTTTTTCCATCTAAAAACTGCTTGAAAAAACTTTCTTTTTACATGTGTCTTTTAAAAAGGCAACTCCGGCCAATTCCAGAAAATTTGGGATTATGGTGATTGCAAAATCGCGCCTCCAAAAGGAAAGCTTTAGGAGCGCTCCAAATCTGCGAGCGGAATTCACCATTCGACTGTGTGATTGATTGGGGCCTGGAGGTGCACATATAGCTTTCCTTCCGTGTTCAACGTGTGAGTGAGATGTGCGAGGTCGACCAGGCCTTGTAGCCATCGACGCCCTGCGCCCCCATTTTCGCCCTGTTTTTCTGGCAAAGTAAACATGTCTTAGTAGATAACGATTTCAATAGAAAGATCAGCCGCGCATGAATGTGATGTTTGATTTTTGCAGGATGCCTAGAGCCTATTGATTCAATTATAGCCATAGATAGACTCCCACAGAAAGTGGGTTTGTGCCCTTTAATGCAACCGCAAAGTTATAGAATAAGAGAGAAAGAGAGACAGATAGAGGTAGAGATATGAATGAAAGTTGCTTACTAGCACTATTGGAATACGAGCTCCAGGTGCACTTTGCTCATGCACAAATAATAAAATAGAATTGAGCGGAACATACGATCATGTGACGCTTGAGACCAGTTGTTTCTAACGTTAGATTCAGACGGCCTACAAGGGATATGTTTTAATGCATCAGGTTTGTACGTAGCACAGCTTCCATTTGGTAAGCTTGGTTTTTCGGTGGTCGCTAACTTTCATTACCGCTTTTATGTGTCTTTTCATACCTAACTCAGCAAGACTCTGTGTCGCGAGCTCGTTTTCCGTTCGATCGGGGTTTTCTCGCTTTAATACATATGGTGAAGTAAATTCTAAACGACATAAGATAATGCAAAGCACTGTTGGTTTATTATTGCTATACTTCCAGTTTACTATATTATATAATTATGTAACACAAGTAAAGACATAGCATTATGACGTAGTAATAATCAAACAATGAAACAATCTGTCTTCTTTTATTCGCTTCTTTTCATCGGTTTCGTGTGGAAGATATTAAATCGCCTCCATTTTAATAAATTGTGTTTAGCGCGTTTTTAGGGAGTAAATATACCTACCTCTTAAGTCGGCAGGGCGATTACATCAGCCGAATTATTCCACAAGCAGGCTCTGGCGATACGGTGGGCGTTTAAAGACTGAGCACACGTTTTTTATTTTTTTATTGGGATTTAATTTTGCGCAGATGCTTTCGATGTAGATGATAAATTTTCCGAATAAAAATCTAAGGATGAATTTGCCTGAGTCAAAGTCAAAAACGAGAGATGCTACGGACACAGCTCAACCTTTGAGGAATCATCAAAGGCAGTGATGGGCCACTCTGGTGTTTATTTTGACAAGTTGGATACCAAAAGCAAGCAATTTTTGTTACTTTTCTCCCCCCCCCCCCCCCCCCCCCGTTTCCCTGTCGTGATAAATGCCAGGATGGCCTAGGGTGATATATTCATGAAATCATGAAATACTATTTAACGAAACTTCTTCTCCGAATAATAAAATAAATTGTCCGTACTTTCCGTTCGTCCATGCATTTCGGGATAAATCTCCCGTAGCAAATAACGTTGCGTGGCCTTACGTCACGTGACCTACATATATATACGAGTTTATAGTCTTCCCGTTAAATGCATTGGCAAACCTCACATCTTGTGACTTATATACCACTTGACTTTACCCGCTAAATATAGGAGAATACTGATTTCATATAACGTCTTGAGACTTATATACCGACACAGTTTCAACGCCATATATTTCGGGGAAACTGAATTTGTGTGTAGGTGGCTTTCCAGGGGAGCTTCTTATTTCTTTACGTCCCGCGTTTCCTCTTTATTTAGGTGTCCATGAGCAGTTTCTTGATCGAACGGCATCGACCGAATTAACAGCCACGCAAGCACCATGCACCGAAGCGGCGATAAGGACAGCCCTCTGCGGGTTTGCATCGTGGGAGGCGGGCCAAGCGGCATCCTGTCTGCCCGGCAGATGCTCGACGAGGGCTTCCAGCCAATCGTCTACGAGATGTCTTCCAGCCTGGGCGGCCTCTGGGCCTACCGTGACCATAGTCAGGAGGGCGTGCCGTCCATCATGCGGTCTACAGTGTTCAATACCAGCAAGGAAATGAGCGCATTCAGGTATGCCATTGAAGAGAAGATGAGTCGTTTGGCAAGTTTTACTCCTGAGTTAACCGAGAAATGTATATAAATATTGAGAAAATTACCTGAAACCACAAATACCCCAAATGCGTCATGATAGCATGTTGTGTATACGCTGGACGTCATATTTTAGGTTCGTGTTGGAAGTCCATGCTCAGAACTAGCTCCCACAGATTGTCTCTCAAGATCAAACATTCTGATTTGGTGACGGGCGGGTCTGTACGATATTTATTACCAGTAGCATAGCCTCCTCTATACCCACAAAGCCTGGCAGTTCGATGACGGAGCCATATAGTGCCCGGACGGAGATTTGGAGCGTGAGGATCTGGTAGCACAGAGCACTTCTCGGGGAGTCCGGTGATACAGCGCACAGGTTTTGCAGCGGCGAGGACCCGAAACATGGTTTTCAAACCCGACGAGAGAACAAGCGGTAGCTTGAGGAACGCGAGAAGCACGAGCGGACATTCCATCGCTCGGGACAAGTGTGTTTCGTTTTCTCGCCCCATCGGGGCGCAGGTTGCATGACTCTTGTCTGCCGTTCTACCTTTTCACTTTCTGCGGCCGCGTCGCGCGTCGATCTGCCAGGCTTCGTCGGTATAGAGGAGGCTATGCCAGTAGTCAGATTGGCTGTATAACGCGAGAGCGCATGATACTAGAGCGCCGACGGGGACAGCGCGCGACAGGAGAGCGACACGACACCAAAGCGCACGACAGGAGGGAGTTGCGACATGAGGGCGCTTGTCACTAGAACGAGGGTCACTAGAGCGCATGTGTGCGCCTTGGGAATGATCCATATGGCGTCTTCAAACACATGTTTTCAGGAAACTGAAATTTTGACACCAAATATAGCCGCATTTCGAACGCTCGCTGTCATTTATTTGGCTGGGTGTGCAAATGAAGCTGGACGAAGTGACACAAGCGTGTTGAACGCCGCGGTCTACAGTCACGCGTTTTGAGATAATTTATTTTGTTCAGGTTATTTATCCTAAAACAATACATTCTCGTGTAGTTGCCATCTTTGCTGTTTATAGCGGTCCTTTTTAACATTTCTCAGTACTTTAGAACACGAGACAATTCTGCTTGTCATTTATGTATCCCCGCTTTCTCATTTCGGGTGCAAGAACGTCGACGTTGAAATCCTGCAGTGAGTACTCGTTCATTGTTGAACAACTATAGGACAAATGATATAGAATCTATATTATCTTTGTGATATTATACGAGGTGCAAAAATAAACATGATCTACATTGTAGATCATGTTTATTTTTTTGTACCTCGTATACACTAGCAGGTGCACCCAACAAATTCTATCGACTATGAGGACATCTCAATAAGATTTTTGACAAAAGTATTTCACTATCCGTGTATCTGCAAAATGTATTCTTGTATTTGTATCTTCAAACACGTTTATACGTTAGAAATGTAGTTGATACGTATCGAGATACTTCTTTCTAGAAATACATATCAGTATCATTATTTTAAGCATTCGGGCCATGTTTTCCAGTATTTTTATTTCCAAATAATTTTTACTGTATTTCTGCCCAACTCTGCCGCCTAGCCCTACACTCTGTTGCACCTGACGTCCGGCCGCAGCAGACGTTGCGAGCCATCCTAGCCAATCCAGTTCTGTAAAGGTAGCATGGCAACATTACTAGAACACTTAGTTAGGAAACTCGCCGTTGAAACCTGGGCCGCTGAATTCCACCGAGACCGAGCTAAATAAGATAACAGCTGTCACCTATTTAGCGTCGAGCTGAAACATAAAAGTTACGTTATATGGCTACTGCATAGACTCACTGAATGTTCCAGAGTACCGAAATGCCGAGGCTCGAGGTGCCAAGATGGCAGCTCAATCTTTTTTCTTTACTGTAGTCACTTTGAGCTTTTAGAAACCATATTTTTGCGTAAAAACAAACGGGAAAAACTATTGTTTAGGAACTTTTATTGGGGATTAGAACAAAATAACAGGCGTATGATGTTTTCTGAAATATTTAGTTTACAAGGTTTGTGGCACAATTAATATTGTTTTATACAACCATGTCTCACTTGTGATTTCAGGTAGCGCGTCCCGACCTGGGCGCGTCCTAATTTCGTTAGTAATTCGCGGCGCGTCCATTTGGGAGACGGGGGTCGGCATCCCTGAAACCCCTTCCACCGTACATGTTTCGGCGCCAAAATAGCCGATTAAAGCCAGAATAGAACAGTCACAGCCGACGCTATCGATTGCGATACTCCCGAACCAATACAAGCAGCCGTGCTGTTCCACGAGTGGCCGCTGCGAAAGACATGGCGGTGTTGCGACCGCCATTAGCTCGGTTCTCGAGTACGGATCGGTGCCACTTTTTCAGACTGAGGCTCTATGGAAGTTTCCCAACTGAGTTGTTCTAGTAACGTTGGTAGCATGTGATATGTTTTCCACTCGTCACGGCAAACGAGGTAGAGGGATTTAGAGCGATAAACTGGCAGCTGAAAGTGACCCCAATTGGCCGCCGCCATGTTGCACATTTTTGACCACTAGACGCGTGACCTTATAGTGTTACGTCCATATTTTAACGAAGTACCGAGCAACAAATAATTGAATACTGATCTTTAATTACAGTCTCGACGAGATAAGTTATGTTTCGTTGGTCTTACTTCCAAAATGTGCTTGTACGACAAAAACTCGGGCAGCTTCGCAGCGTCTCCGCTAGAGGCCGTCAGCCGCGGTGCTGTATTTTGGGTTCTATTGGACCTAGACACTGATCTCTGGGCTAACAGTATTGAAGAAATAGTTTATCATGTTTTTTTTTTACAGCGATCGCAATACAAATCTTGGCTCAGTTTTGCGTAAAGCCATAGTGTCTTGACCACGTGTCTCGTGGTCAAAATTGTAAAACATGGCGGCAGCAAGCGGTGATCACTTTTGCCTGGTGAACGGGATATCGCTCTAATCCCCTCTACCTCGTTGGTCACGGCGATTCTTCTCGAAGGTCACGGGAAACTCGCACGGCCTTCGATTCGCTCTAAAGGTTCGTAGCGTCCGCTGCGCCCGGGCGTAAGCTAAAACGAGGTATAGCTCCTCGGCGCTACGGGGAGCGACAGGATGACTGGAAGAGGCCAGTTCACTTATCGCTGCTATTTGTACTTTGACAATAATTTCTCATATTATGGACGCAAGAACAGAGAGGGGGTTTATGGTACACAGCGATGAACGCCGGTGACGCAAGCTTTTTTAATTCAAAATGACGACGTACGTGGTTACGTCTTTTGGTTGAGTGCACCCAAAAAGCTGAACGCATGACTAGCTGCTTTTTTGAAGGGAAACACGTTCCTTGAACATACATGTTTCATGTATAAAGCATACCAGAAATATTGTTCCACATATGCCCAATGTGAAAATATTATCTTCCTCTTAAGGCCTATTATAAATTCCTCTTTGTATTATAGGGTCATATATCCTGGTTATAACACTACATATGATATATTTTATTTGTAATATGTTTTTCTTATCTTTCTATACTTGTATGATCACATATTCTTCATAAGGCTTCTCATTTAAAATCATACAAGTAGGATACAATACATTTTTGTAGTGTTGTCAAGGCTTCTGAATGCAGGCTTGATTTAGATCCCACACTGGCCTCTGAGGACGATTTTACCACATGAAAAGCGTGAATAAAGCAATAATTTTCGATCCAGCAAAACAGATATTTATCATTTTAATTATTCGGAATTGCGTATAAAAAGAATTACGAAGTCAAAACGAATTATTCGGTTAATTATGTTTTGATTTGAATAAAAACTCGAACATCCGCAGACCCCTAGCCTTATTTTGATATCGATTTTCTCAAAGTACCTCCGCATATTGTGCCCCAAGAAAACCAAATCCAGACATTGTCAAAGATAAGTTGTGACAAGAGATGCAGCATTTTTGTTAGATGGAAGACAAGCAATTGGCAATCCAGAAAATTTAGCCATCTACTAAACTCAAGGTTTGATAACTTTTTCGCTATGAAGTTGAGTGGGGTAGAAATAGCGAGTGCGAATGTACGTTCTAGCAACGAAGTCAGGTTCTGGTTGATCCAAACAAGGAGTCGACAACCTATTTGCTGCAGCTGGCGAAATCTATGGAAGGCGTAGGTGGAGAGGGCCGGATGTGGAAACGGAGATTGGCGCAGGGGCTGGGGATCAACATGTAGAGAGAAAGAAAAAACTATATTTTTATTTATTTATTTATTTGAATACCTAAAACGCCTAAAAAGGCATTACAGAAATGGGGGGGGGACACAAAAACAATATACATGATAAAAAAGTATAAAAAATATGAAACGTCGTTATACACACAAAAAAAAAATCACAACAAATCTTAGAGACGTTTGAATACGAGATTTAAACAGGCAAGTGGACTTCGTCAAAAGCAGCTCTGTCCATGAAATTTTTACAACCTCATTAGGTAATTTATTCCAGACATCCATTGACCGCGGAAAAAATAACATTTAAAAACATCAGTTCTATGTTTATAGGGACGAATTTTCTTTGAATTATTTTTTCTGAGAGACATGTAAGCAGGCTGTGGGAGATATGTTGATTTAGAGATACAAGTATTTTCGTGCAAAATAACACATAAAAGTTTCAAACGGAGGCATTGACTTCTCTGACTCAGAGGCCTCCAACCCAGAGACACGTTAAGTTCAGTAACACTTACTCTGAAATCATAATTTCCGTTAACGAACCTGGCAGCGCAATTCTAGAATAGTCAAAATCAAGAATATTGCCGCGCGCGCAGCTGGCCAAGTAGGCAGCGCGCGCGTGGCCTCAATAAAGAAAAAAAAGCGCGCGCGCGTGGTTTAACGGTTATCGCGCCTGCCTCCCACGCAAAAAGCCGGGGTTCGATTCCTTGGAGCGACGTGTATTTTGTTTATTCCTGCAGTTTAGTGTTCTGGAAAATTTGCGAATCCTGTTGCTTGTTCGAGGTCCGAGTGTTCTACTCGTCGAACTTTCTACGCCGATTATTCCAGAAGCCCACGTACATAAGAGGTTTCGCGTGGTGAGCCGGAGTGAATTTTTCCCCAGCGTTCGACTCTACTCTATCGCCGATTTTGACGCCCGCGACGCTCTGTTGTAATCTTCTTTTTCCTTTTCATTTTTGGGCACAAGTTAGCCCTCATTAAACGTTTAGTTCCTTTAGTTATTCTCCGTCTCATCATTTGTCATTCGTGACAATATATCGTACATGTAAAAAATACAAGGTTTCGTTTTAGCGATGATGAGGCCAACCTAAAATTACATTTAATGAAACCTAGTGACCAACTAGCCTTTGCAGTCATGTAGTCAACATGTTTGTTCCAAGTTAGAGCTGATGAAAAAATAACTCCTAGATATTAAGCCTCAGTTAAAAGTTTAAGCGGCGACGCACCAATAGAGTATGATAAGGCAAAAAAATTAGTTTTCCAGGAAACCTGATGTGAATACATTTCGATAGATTTAAAAAACATGTTCCATTTAAAACGCCAAGCCTCAATCTTATCTAAGTCGCTTTGGAGAGCAAACATGTGAGTGTTGCAAGCGACGTCTCTGTATAAAACACAGTCATCGGCAATTATTATCATGTTTGAGGAAGCGTTCTCAACCATATCGTTAATAAAAATTAAAAACAAGAGAAGTCCTAGCACCGATCTTTGAGGGGCACAACAAGTAACATTTACATACTGGGACTGGATTCCATTAATACCACGGACTGTTTTCTGGAATTCAAGTAATCACCTATCCAACAAATAACGTTAGGATGAATACTAAGCCTTTGAAGTTTAAACACGAGGAGAGCATGCATGAGGAACCATATTAAAAGCTTTTTTTTAAATAAAAAAAATGCAGTCGACCTGCTTATTTCTATCGAATGATAGTGCTATATCATGATAGAATTGCGTTAACTGCGTGGTGCAAAATGACCCGGAGCGGAAACCATGCTGAACCGGAGTAAGAACATTAATTAGAGCTAGGTGATTCATGAGATTACTGTAAATGATGTGCTCCATTGTTTTACAGGATTCGCTCGTGAGAAAGATAGGCCTATAGTTCTCAACCAGATTATTGGGAGCAGACTTGTGGATCGGAACAACATATGCAGACTTCCAGTCAAGTGGCAAAGAACCAGAGTTTAAGGATTCAGGAAATATAATGACCAAGTAACAAGAAATAGTATCAGAGCAAGACTTTAAAATAGTGTTTAGAATATCATCGGAACCAGTCGTTGAACCTTTGTTTTATCCTGGATAGCAATTGAAAACTACCTTGCACATAAAATTGAATTTCGGGCATGTATATTATAAGATTAGCCGCAACATCCGAGTAAGAGTAGTGACACGTAGTGACGTCCGCAAATACGGACCTAAAGTAATCATTGAAGGTGATAGCCTTTTTTGTTGCCATCTGATACAAGGTTACCATCGACGATCAAAGACGGAACACCTACACTATCCTTGTGATTGGACCTAATGAACTTCAAGAACTCTTTAGGGTTCTGTTTGAGCTTGGCATTCAGCGTCGCGAAATAATTTGCTCAGGACAAAATGATTGCACGTTTAAGAAAAGATCCTACCTCTATTAGTTCATTATATGATGCGGAGTCATTGCGTACGCGGTATTGTTTCAGTGCACGTTTATTTTTATTTGTAAGCTTGCGCAGCTCAAAATTGAACCATGGTTTGTCACGACGTCGTTTGAACGTAAGAACTCTACATGGAACAAAAGTTTCAAGAAGAGTTGTTAATCTGGTTTTGAAAACGTTCCATAATAAATGAACGTCACCCACTGTACCGATTTTTTCAAAGATAGGAAGGAATGAACAGAGGTTTTCAGATAAGCCAGCATAATCACCTCTATCAAATAAATACACCTTCTTTGGACGAAGCAAAACACAGCGTTTGAATTAACAAGTCAAATTCGCAATCACGGCCTTATGGTCACTTAGACCGGGATGACTGTTGCAGAACAAATCACTGTATCACGATTGCTAAAAAGAAGGTCAAGGATGCTCGATCGGCTGGCACAAATGCTTGTGGGCTCCTGTACAAACTGCTTCAGGCCGTAGTCGTTGATAAGATTAATAAATGCTAAATATACACCAGAAGAGCTAGCAGTCAAGGGATGATGATCTAATCATTGAACGTCGGTTGAATTAAAGTCACCTCCAACCACGACAAAACCATCACGGACAACAGATAAAGCATTACACAAAGGAAAAATTGGGTTAACATCACTATAAAAACAGCCTATAGTAAGATAATCGCCATTTTTAAGATAGACGCGGCACTAGACAATTTCACATGATAAGCCACTGAAATCAATCTCGCACCTTTTTAAACTTTAATGAATGAGCAAAAAGACACCACCACCGGAACCAATCCTATCTTTACGATGCACAGTGAAATTGGGCGGAAAAACTTCCGGAACGGAGATAGCTTCTTCAAGCCAGGATTCAGTCCCGATAACAATACTAGCATTAGTGATAGAGATTAAAGTAGCTAGGTCATCTGTTTGTTTCGAACGCTTCGACAATTAACATTTAAAATTACAAGATTATTAAAAGGTAAAGTGGGGTAAAGTCCAGATCTCTGTGATTGTTAAGTAGCGTTACTTTTTGCGGACTGAGTGATTGCATCAATGTAATAGGTCTGATCACCAATATGTAGACGATTATACCTAAGCCGAAACTTGACATTTTTGGTCGGTGCAAATTTAAGAAGAATTTTACGTTCATTGCGGATCTTAGGTGAGAAATCTTCGCTAAGTAAGAAACCAGTGTCCTTATGCCTGGACTATAGGAATATAATATTCTGTTTCAGCTTAAACAACATAAACTTCGCAATCAAAGGCCTGTTATGGTTTGACCTAAATACATCCAGCCTATGAGCACGTTCCAAGCACGAAGAATTCATTTCCACTTCCAGAACCTCCTGGCAAAGTGAGACAACTTTAGCCTCCGAGACAGATGTTTCGCCTGCAGAGTCATCAATTCCGTAAAAAATCAAAATCGACCTCCGAGACTGACTCTCGAAATTATGACACTGCGTGGAGAGGCTTCTGAGTTGTGCAGCCAACCGATTAGTGGAGGCATTAAAACTGTCCCTATCAATCCGTAACTGCGGCAACGGGGCCATATTAACCTCGACAGTCGTGAGTATCGTCGTATACTAAAAGGGACATGCAGAGATGTTTTCTTTATTGAGGCACACGTAACGTAAAATCATTGCTCGAGCTCCGTCTCAGTAAGATTTTGGGTGTTCAGTCTTGTCACGAATGACAAATGATGAGCGGATAAAAACTGGAGAAACTAAACGTTTGATGGGGCCAACTCGAGCCCAAAACAAAATGGAAGAAGGTTAGCGTCACAAGCGTCGATGTCGGCCAAAGAGCGGGATCGAGCGCTGGGGCGAGAGTGACTCCGGCTCGCCACGCAGAGCCCCTTATGTACAAGCGTGGGCTTTTAGAACAATTGGCGTAGAAAGTTCGGCGCGTAGTACATTCTAACCTCGAATAAGCAGCATGTAGGGTTCTCGAATTTGCCAGAACGAGACGTATACAGAAACAACAAGAAGGTGTAGCTGCAGCCCGGCATGGAACCTCGGCTCTATGCATGAAAGCCAAGCGACTCCGCTCGGCTTTTTTGTACATCCTAGGTAATGAAGCCACGGTTGCAATCATGATAATTGCACAATTCATAGAGCAGAGGGGCCGATCTTACGGGAACAAACATCATTATTCAGCGACAACACGCGCAAACGAACAAATCAAGCCAGATCGAGCAACATAGGGCGAGCCAAAGGGATGGATGGCTGTTTGAACGGACGGTATAATTGATTTCTAAACGTATTAAGCTAAACATTTCATACGGAGGTGGCCGGCCAACGCACATTAAAAGTATAAAAATTCCACTGAAGAAACATACCTGAGTAAAAAGTTAGAAAAGGAAAAACTTGAAATTCCTACCTACCGCGGCCATCTGCTTAGGGAAGGTGTCTGATTGGCGCAGCAGTCAACAGATGTCAAGCAGTGTTCTCCGGGCCGAGAGGAGGCACCGAGTACCGCAGTTTTCCGTGTCAACTTCGGTGGTGACACCAATCTTGGCGGTGGCCTGTTTCCCTCTTTGTTGAGGCTGTTTAACCCAGCGCAGGATTGTAGAGGACCCGGGAGGTTTCAGCCTAAACGCCGCCCGCAATCCTGGGCAGACCTCTTGCGCCGTTTCGAAATCTCTTTACCAGAGTATGCAGCTTAAATGTGCGTAAGCCGTCACAAGAGGCTTAAATATGAGGTAAAATAATTTTTGTTTACGAAGGTATTGAATTTACAACTTTGGTCCTCACCGTGTTTTTCAAGCTGGAAGTCTCAACTGGCAAAAAACAAAAATTAAACGAAGACACCTAAGGCTGGCTTACGTGTAGGATGGCGAAAGCGTTCCTACACGCAGCGCATTCCTACAAGCAGCGCACCAAGCCTTACTTTTTCACACGGCACTCCGGCGGTGACATCACACGTCCCCACTGCGGGCGCGGCAGCCCTGTTTTACAATACCCCGTAACACCGAATTAGAGCGCAGCTCTTGAGAGAGGAGTAGGGGGGTACCGACGGGCGGGTATACCCCTCCTCCTTCTTCCTCACCTCCTCATCCTCCCTGCTACTTCTCCCCTCCCCCTCTCTCCTCTACCTCCTCCTCGTCTTCCCTCTTCCTCCCTCCTCCTCCTTTTGCCCTCCCGTCCTCCCCCTTAACCTCCCCCTCCCCTCATCCTACTACCTCCTCCTCCTCCTCCTCCTCCCCCTCCTTCTCCGCCTCTCCTCATACTGAAATGTCACCATGCCGAAATGTCACCGTGCCGAAACGTCTGCGCGCTGCATTATGGGAAACGTCCCATAATGCACCACGGTGACGTTTCGGCACCATACCATAACGTCGCCTCGTGACGTCACCGGTGACCCTCGTGACGTCACGAGTGAAGTCACGAGGGTGACGGGTGACGTCACGACGGTCCAACGCGTTGCATTATGGGACATTTCTCATAATGCACCGCGCAATTACGCCGATGCTGACGGCGACGCCGGCGCCGCTCAAGCTGGAAACGGGCGCCTATGAGCTGCGCTCTAAAAATGGAAACCAGAACAGACAAACTAAGAAAGGCAACTCGCCAAACTGGCGGCTTAACTGTCGAAACTGCTAAAATAAAAAACAAACTGGACAAACTGAAAAATATTGAAGTCGCCAAACTGGTGGTTGAACTGATAAAATCAGTCGAGTTCATGAAACTGCTGGCTGAAGTGGTAATAATAATAATAATAATAATAATAATAATAATAATAATAATAATAATAATATATACATTTCAAAGGACTAGCATATCCACGTTAACAAGTTAGGTTCCTGAAGTATTTCCAGGGCTTGTGTGACTCAACCTAACTTCCAGTGGCCTCATGAAAATCACTGTGCCAAATACTGAACAGTTCTCTTACTCGGTTCCAACAACACCCGTGGCACCAAAAGAATTCACACAAGGAAGCCATACGTATAGACCAGTGTCCGCGCCAATTCCAGGGCGCCGCCATGTTTATCTACGCTCGCGCCACCACGCGGAAAGAACTGGCAGGCAGGAGGGGGGGGGGGCTGCGTTGGCGGCGTTGCTTTGGGGAGCTGGATGCGGCAGGCTGTCCGAATGCACCGACACATCGTGAAAGATGTCTTCACCAGAAGCCTCCGCGGCCCGTTCTTCAACAGGGAAGATGTCGTGAACATTCGAGAACCCATCTCGATCAAGAAAACAAGGGAAAACCTTTCTTGTCTTAGATGTTCTCGGTGTCTGCTGACCCTTGACATCCGCGTTTCAGTCCGGGTTCATTGCGTAGTAAATATTTCGCTACCGCTTTCTTGTAGCTTTCAAATGCTTGATTGTTGGCTTCTTGTATACGACATTACATTCGTGGCACGTTTGAGACCGATTTTCGCGATCTACTTGCCTTTCTGCGGCAGCGCGGCTCTGCCGAGCCGAAATAAGTGACCGAAACCGAAACCGAAACGAAGGTACCATTCGTAGCTAGCGTACGTACACGACGTAAACGACCTGCCGACTGATCACGGAGAAGTGACCACCTCTGTTGTATCCATCACGCACGCCAAACGTACGCATAGAAAAAAATTGTTGCTACACTGGCACTCACTCTTGAGTTCTTGCTCGGAGTGAAGTTTTTTCTTCTGAGTGCGGCTGTCCATTCTTGCCGAGAAGCTGCATGGGACGGAAACTTGTGGAAGCCGTAGACGTCGCATCCGCACTCGCTTCTTAGGCAATTGCGTGACGGGCAGTGGGTGTCCAAAGGAACCCTGCGTTTCCTCTGGTTGTTCGTACAACCAACAACGGCACAGTGCCGTCCGGACGAATTGCTCTGATACATTACACGGCGGTAAACAAGACCGACGCCGGCAACGTGCTAGTACTGGGAAAGGTCGCGGTCTATCGCCCCCCCCCCCCCCACACACACACACACACACGCTGCGAGCGTCTGGGTTCGAAACTATTAATTGCCAGTTCTAAAGGATGGTACTTACTTGAAGTGGGAGCTGGAATTCTACGAGGTACCAGGAGACACTTACTATCGGGCAACGAAGCAGGGTGCCTGTGGGGGCGGAGTCTAGGAACGCTACTGATTAATATTGTGACAGGCGATCAGTTATGATAACAGACGAAACTTCGACTCGTTTGTTCAGAAGTTCGCGGTGATATTTTATTAGCCCTCGTTACAGCACACCAAAGATCATAGGCAGTGAAATTCACATCACGCAGGCTCGTGCGTCGTAGTCAAATGAGCGCAGTCGACGACGAGGTGTAATGAGCTACTAAGCTTCACGAGGAAAATGCGCGTGAGAAAGAGTTTTGAGGCAGTCCAAAACACCGATCCAGCAGACGCACGTACGCACGTTTACTCCGGACTCCATGAACCCGACGGCGCAAGATCAAAGCGATCAAAGAGCACCGCCGCCATCGCCACCCGGTTTTCTCTGCACTTTGCGCGACAACGGCACTGCAACGGAGGGCACTCGCCTCGGCGTGAACAATCCGCGAAATAGATTAATTTCCCACTCTTGAAGCCATTCCAAATGATAAATGAAAATACCTCGGCGTTGTAGAACATCTGACGACACAACGGTGCCGAGCGCCTGCTCGGCATCGTCGTTGCTCGTGAAGGCCTGCTTATTTGTAGTTGAGACGATGATTCCACATCTTTCGTGCCACTCGTGGTGCTTGCAATAACTTCGAAGGGCAGGGGAATCTTTTCACGAGGACGTTGAAGACACGCAACACCGGAGCCACCAAAGCAATCGTACAAACCGTCGCCATGTTTGCTTTTTTCTTCGTCACTCGCGGCGCGGTCAACTCGTCGCGAGATGTTTTCTGGCTCGGCTAGATGGAAACCAACAGCGGCAAAGTGGCGTATGGACAAACGGCTCTCACATTACGGGCACTATACTCACATACCGCGGTAAACAGGACCGATGCCGGCGAAACGGCAGTCGGCACACCAGCGAAGAAGCCCGCGGCGGGAAGCAGCGGCGCAGGCCGACGCAGCCCCTCCCCGTGAGCGTCTGGGTTCGAGATTATTGTTCGCTTTTGCTCCTTGCGTGTCGAGGCTAAAAAGAGCACTTCCGGACAAAGGTCTATACACACACGAGCACACAGAAACCAGTTATTCCCTTACAAAAATGTTATATATGGACAAGATATGTTTCTTAAATAGCCATATATATTCATAAAAGAAATATATAAGGCACAATATTGCCATATATAAAGGAGCAAATAGGGGCATATATGTCAAGGGTACTTTATATATGGCCAGATATAGTAAGCAGTAATATCCATATATCCTGTCGATTATTTCTACATATGGCTATATGTAGTCCCTTATATGGCGGACATTTTCCTATACTTAGCCATATATGGCTATATGCAGTTCCTTATATGGCGACCTCTTCTCATATTTATCCCTATATGGGAATATTATATGCTTATTAATCGACACGGATAGTGACGTTTTTGAACAAAAAGGCGTACCGAATGTGTACCTATGTGTACATGGAGTTAGAAAGGGTGCCGCAATTGAAAGTGTACTCATAAATAGAAAACTAGCACATGCACTCGAACTGTAGTCAAACGATATTGTAACCGTACTCAAATCGTACTAATAGCGTATACTTATACTATGTATAGGTAAGTGTTCTCAAGCACACGTCTTTAAGTAGTCAAGAAGGGCACTCATTAGTACATTTAGAGTGTGCGACTATGTAGTAACAACTTATTGCTAGCTACTTGGCTTTTGTTGAGTTAGACCGTGTAAAAAGTTTATGAAAAATATGTGTAGAAATGCACATGCTACTTATCTGACAGCGAAGACATCTCGTTACGCCAACATATAGCTGCAACTGTCGGCAACTGCCGTTAGCGATTTAACCATGACACTTTAAGGGGATTCAACCGCTATTTATTTGTACCCTTTTCCTCATAGATGGCGCAGAATTTTTCCGGAACAAACAAGTTGCATGCTCGCAGCTGCACATGCAGGTCGAGCGCTCGAGATGGGCTCGGGCCACGGGCTGTTCGCCGCCGATCTCGAGCTAGGTCTTCTTTGCCCTGCGTCCGCCGCTGCCGAAAGCGGCCAAGGGGTGGCGCGAGATACGAGCCAGTACATACGTAGATTACAGTGGCTTACAAAACGTAGAATAAGCTCTGATTTCCGATTGGATTCGAAGTTCCATCCACGTTCGAAATCATCGAAAGCTCAGGGTGCGGCGTTGCGGCCATTTGGACCACCACATTAACCACGCAAACGTTGTTTTGCAAAAAAAAAAAAAAGGGTTTTTAGAGTTTAATTTAAAGCTAGAAAACAAAAAAGAAATAAAGTGGCAGTTTTGCACTTCTATCCTATATCGGCCTGCTCTTCATCTGAATACTGATTTCCAAACCCGCTCCCAGTTTGTGTGGAGTAAAGCCCATCTATCCTGGGAAAAGTGGCGCCAATCATTTTTATGGAAATACTCGAGACACGTGCCGCGCGCCACTTCTGGGAAGAACTAGAGCCACTAATGAGCTGCGCTTAGAGTATCGGCACTCTGTTCCCCAACATTGTTGTGGGCGCCGACATTTTGGTGCTTGTGCAGAGTAGACGCAACTGCCGATCGTCATGATTCAAAGGTGCGACTTCCTCAGCATTAGGTTGGGTGTTAGGAAGCTCATGTAATATTGCTTTGCTCTGTCGCGAACTGTTTAAACATTTGTGGAGGACGGAAAAGCGTTTCCTGTGATTTCTGATGAATCTTCAGATAACTGACAACCATGATTTTAAGCCACAATATGAACAAGTGTCGTTACTCTGAAGCGTAGCTTATTTAGTGGCACTATATATAGAAGAACATGGCGTCTGAAATCTAGCTCAGTGCTTCGCTGTTCCGCCATGATCTTCCCTAGTGCCACTAAATAAGCTACGCTTCAGGGTAACGACACTTGTCCATATTGTGGCTTAATATCATGGTTGGCAGTTATCTGAAGATTTATCTTAAATCACAGGAAACACTTTTATATCCTCCACAAATGTTTAAATGCTCGACAACAGCGACAACAGCCCACACCCACGTCCGTGTGATTGTGAGGCACACAAAGGCGTTGATTGAAGCCCTTGTGTGCCATATCTTCTGCCAGAACATTTCACTTGGAAACGTTGGAAGTGTCCGCTTCTTTGTGATAGAGTGGAACTTGTAAAGTCTCCGGTGCAGAGGACAAGTCGTTTGTGATTGGTTGGTGACGACGAGAACGGACTATATAAGAGGAGGTTGTTGAAATAAACTTGTAGCTGAGTTTGAGACCTGTCTGTTCTTCTGTTACTTTTGCTCTTCTAAAACCCCCCAGTCTCAGGTAAACGACGAAATGGTTGACTTCACCAGCTAGCCTGTACTATGACTCTTTTTTCTATTTTTAAGCAGTATTATTATGCATGGAAATGAACGAGACCGATTAATCGATTAATTAATCGATTAAAGGGTGGCGATTAATCGGGTTAAAATTTTTATTCGACGCCCAGTCCTACTAGTTACACTTTTTTGCAAATTTCAAAAAGTGCCGACCAACGGAGCTATCAATTGTAATTCTGTTGTGTCTATTTATATACAGCGGGAAGTTAGTCATCTCTGAGGGCATCGGTGTCTTCGTTGGAGATGAAAGACAGTGCAGTATACCACTGCTTGTCTGACGACTTTAACGCGCACCATGCAGTAGTGATACATGACAGCACGCCGGTACGATGCTCATCCAGATTGAAACGGGCAGAGGCGGTGGATTGAATCCACGATCAGTGAGCTTGCGCTACACGTGCCGATCCACGAGCAACGAGACATCGCGGTCGAATTCGAGCTCGAGAGAAAAACAACAACATCAACAGCAAGAAAATTTCCGATTTGAGGCATTTAGTACTAGTGTCGCCATCTCGTTTAACGAGTTGAAAATAAAATTAACAGGGTGATTTTATTTACACAAATACGCAAATACAACAATATTTTGCTTCCTCGTCATGGTCTTAAAATTAAGATTAGATGCACCCCTAGTACGTACGGCCAAGCGTTTTGTCTCGTTTGTCTTCTAAATAATTGTATTTTCAAAAATGCCCCAAAACGCGCTAAAAACAGTCAAAACGGTCATATTTCTGGATTTTATTAAAAATCTCCAGCGCTCTAAAAGAAAAATCCAAGGGCCGTACAACCTTCATTACGTTATCATAAGTAACCTCCAAAAGAATGAATACTATCGTGCATTCCTGGAACTCAGGTTTGTGTAGCGAAATTTGCCCATTGAGTGACGAGCGGTTGAATCCCCCAATTAGGACAAGAAAAACGAAAAAACTCGTGGCACTTGGCTCTGTCGAACTGTTTGACAGCGAAGCTATTTTACGCCGGGCTCGGCAAGTTATTATTTTTATTTATTTATTTATTAATTTTTTTGTTATGGGTCATTTGCTCCAACGCCCTTATGAAAATAAATATTGCATTTCTGGTTTGCTTTTGATGCGTTCCTAGTGAGTCATCAAAAATTAACAAGAATCTCAACGTGATATGTGTTTCGGGATTAAAAACAGTGATAAAGACGAAAGGACCAGACGAAGAAGTAACACGCACACAGCGCTGACTTAAAACTAAGGTTATTGACCGCAAAATCTCAATACTACCTACTACTACTATGCGTTGTCACGAACAAAAAAGAAACTAAAGGAGGAGTTTCAGCCTGTGATACATCGCCACGACCCAGCCGTACTGACCACGTGGTTAAAAACACGGAAGTCATGGAACTAGAAAGACTCACCCAAGCCACAACTTTAGCATCGTGTGATGTGTTTTCACAGCCATTTCACAACAGAAACTCACTCGAGATTACACATCAAAGCTTCGAAAATACTACTCGTAGGAGCCCACAACAAAGGCCGCAACACGAAGCTCTAGCCGCGAGCTCCGGCCCGCGGATCAGTCGCGGGTCACGCGAAAGAGACATAAACGCGCGGCCAGTCCTTACCAAAGCACCAAAGGATTCGGTCGTTCATTTCTCCACATAGTGGTGACCCGACATCTGAACACCCACGCAGTCCTCTTTAACGGTCTCAACCAACATGGACCAGGGCAACGCTCACGCTGGCAACGCTCACGCCTCCTCAGACCCCAGACGCCAACCTCGCAACCATCAACTTCCGCCTTCCGCCTTTTTGGCCAAAGAACCCGCGAGTTTGGTTCACCCAAATCGAGGCAGCAGTTCCAGCTTCGGCGTATCACTACCCAGCTGTCCCGGTTCTACCACGTCGTTGCCCCCCTGCCGCCAAACGTGGCCGACGAAATCGATGACGTGCTGTCGCAGCCACCCCGTGAGGACGCCTACGATCATTTAAAGGGCGTTCTGTTCGAGCGAACAGCGGCATCGAAGCGGTCACGAATCCAACAGCTACTGACAGCCCAGGAACTAGGAGACCGCCGCCCATCACAACTTCTCCATTAAATGCGACAGTTGCTGGGCCCCCAAACCACCGACTTCCGAGACCGTATCCTGCGTTAGCGTTTTCTTCAAAAACTTCCGCGAGGAATGCGCATGATTCTGGCAGCCGCTGACGACGTGCCGCTAGATCGCCTCGCTATGCTGGAGGATCGCACCGCCGAATATTCCGCACCTTCTATTGCTGCTGGGTACAGTGTTCTACTGCTGGGGCAACTCACGAGCATCACGAGCCCCCGCCCTGGCAAGCAGAGATCGGAGAGATCATGGCAAGCATAGCACAGCTTTCCTGCGCTGTTGCCACCATGAAGGAGTCAGGCGAGAGACCTTCTCGACGATCGAAACGAGGCTCGCCTCACGCCTGTTCATCCTCGCGACGAGCCTCACGGTCAAGCAACATAGCCCTGTGCTGGTACCACCGGTGATCCGCGGAACGTGCCACGCACTGCCAACAACCATGCTCCTTGTCGTAAAACACCGAGGCTCGGCACTAGCAGCGGCGACTGACGATGACCAACACACAAGCCGCCTTTTCTACGTCGTCGATCAAATCTCCGGTCGCCGCTTCTCAGTGGACACCGGGGCCGAGGTGAGCGTCTTGCCCCCGCGTCACGACTTGACCGCCAGCAAGCTCCACATACCCGCGCTTCTACGAGCCGTCAACAGCTCGGCCATTGCCACTTTTGGCCAGCGATTTTTATCCATCGACATAGGACCAAGGCGACTTTTCCTGCTGGGTCCTATTGTCGCGGATCTCTGTGAGGCTATACTGGGAGCAGATTTTCTAGCACACTTTGGCCCTCCGTCAACATCCGTGGCAGAAGCCTGCCGATGCGACCACATCCTTGATCATAAAGGCTATCCTGTCGTCATTCACGGCTTCTCCGATGCGTTCCCTAGCGGCATTTTCGAGGTACGAAACCTTCCTTACAGAGTATCCTGCCCTACCCGACCCTGCAATGCTGAGGTGCCAACCAAGCATAGTGTGACACACCATATCATTACCAACGGCCCGCCAATCTCCGCGCTGTCTCGTACGTCTCTTTGGCGAAAGACTAAACATCGCGCGTCGAGAGTTTCAATACATGCTGGAGCTTGGGATCATAGGTCCTCTTCCAGCAACTGGGCGTCGCCACTACATATGGTCCCGAAAAAGGACTCGAACGACTGGAGAACTTGCGCAGATTATCGGGCGTTGAATGCGTTCACGGCACCTGACCGGTACCCTTTGTCGCACATCCACGGTTTCTCCGCTGGTCTGACTGGCACCAACATCTACAGCAATTGGTAGACCTAATAAAGGCCTACTACCAGATTCCCGTAGAACCGGCGGATCTGGCCAAGACGGTCATACCCACACCGTTCGGACGTTTTGAATACGTACGGATTCCCTTCGGCCTGCGAAACTCCGCCCAGACTTTCCAACGCCTAATCAATGAAGTCACAAGAGGACTCTCAATTCGTTTTCCTTTAAGTTGACGACATCTTCATGGCCAGCTCATGTCCGGAAGAATACAAACAACACCTACGGCTTTTGTTCAACCCGCTGCAGCAGTACGGCCTTGTCATCAATGCAAAGAAGTGCGCGTTCGGAGTCGCCCCTTTGGACTTCCTCGGCCACAGCGTAACATCAATGGGCATTTTATCACTCGAAGAAAACGTCATAGCAATCCGCGAGTTTCCCCAACCAGCATCACTTCGCAAGCTTCGTGAGTTTCTGGGTTTGATAAACTTCCATCGAATATTTATCCCGCATTGTGCTGAAATACTTCAACTCATGACGGATCTGCTTAAAACCAAGAAAGGACCATCATCAGCAGTTCCATGGCGCGCAGAAGCTGCATCAGATTTTTCCAGCGTGAAAGAAGCCTTGGCCAATGCAGCCCTGCTTTTCTATCCGCGACCTGAGGCTCCCACCCGTCTTATGACTGACGCCTCCAGCACCGCCGCCGGAGCTGTCCTGCAACAGAGGCTCGACGTAGTGAACACCTGGTTTTTTCCCCAGAAACTGAAGCCTGCAGAAACACGTTATAGTACATTTGAACATGAACTTCTTGCAGTGTACCTGGCCGTTGAACATTTGCAGATACATCCTTGAGGGTCACGTATTTCATTAACTGACGGACCACAAGCCTCTAACATATGCGTTCCTTGGCAACCACACCGCCTACTACTCCCGAGAGATTCGACAACTGGCCTTCATTTCGGAAATCACCGTAGACCTCCACCACGTAAAAGCAATTCAGCAGCGGACGCGCTTTCCTGCGTCGACGCTGCCTCGGCAAGCCCTGTATGTCTCGACTTTGAGAACATTGCTATGGCGCAACGGGATGATCCGGGGCTGCTTGCCCATCTTGACCGGCTGAAGTCCTAGGGTACTGAGGGCAGTTCCTCGCTCTCATTCTATCGGTGCCATTTTCTGCGACATGTCTACCAGCAGTCCTCGACCTATCGTCCCGTTAGCCCTTCGTCGGAAAGTCTTCGACCATGTGCACAACCTATGGCATCCGGGCATCCGAGCCACACAACGACTGGTAACAGCACGCTATGTGTGGCCTACCATTAATGCGGATGTGCGTAGCTGGGCAAGAGGTTGCCTACAATGACAACGGTCGAAGGTCAGCAAGCACACCATCGCACCTCTAATGCCCTTCCGTATACCCGATACACACTTTGGCCATGTCCATCTCGACATCGTGAGTCCCTTGCCACCATGTCGGGGTTTCACCTATATTTTGACCTGCGTTGACCGCTACACCACGTGGCCTGAGGCAACTCCCCTTCCCGACATCGCGCACGGAGACAGTTGCCGTGACTTCTTTAGAAGTTTGAGTAGCCCGTTCCGGTTGCCCCTCGACTGTCACTACGGACCGGGGACGCCGTTCCAGTTGTGTGATGACTCGACGAGCCTTCACTCGCGTGCCCCGCGGCGACGCGTACTTCCGTCCTGCTAGTGCGCATGCTCGGGGTTATCTTCAGTTCGAGAGAAGTGATAATAAAACACTTGGGTTCCGGACTCCGGTGTGGCTGGTCGCTCCTTCCCCGCGAGACATGGTGTCAGAAGTGGGATCCGTCCCGGAGGAGCGACGCAGCGAGTGAGCCGTCGACGTGGCGCATCCTGCAACGCCCGCCATGGCGGACGAAGACGCTAAGCCTACGCAGTTCTGTGCCGCCGGTATCCAGCCGCCTCCGAAGTTCGACTTTTCGAACCCCGGCGAGTGGAAGGAATGGGTTTTCCTGTTCGACGACTACTGCTACGCTTCTGGGCTCTACCAGGCGCCGGGCGAAGTGCAAGTCAGGACATTGCTGTACGCCATGGGCTCCCGTGAGGCTCGACGACTCCTGGACACGTTGGCCTTGACAAGCGACGACTGGTGCTCTCTTCAAGCGGTGAAGACGAAGCTCACCGACCACTTCATCCACCCGGTCAACGAAGTCTACGAAAGCGTGCGCTTCCACCGTCGCGTCCAGGCTGAAGGCGAGTCGGTAGACGACTTTTACACTGCACTACGTACGCTCGTCAAAAAGTGCAATTACGCCTCCGCGGAAGTCGAAGAACGCCTCGTCCGCGATAGATTCGTCGTCGGTCTTCTGGACTCTAAGCTGGTAGACAAGCTATGTCGCACGCCAAGGCTCACGCTCGAAGATGCGAGACTTCAGGCCCGTATTCACGAAGACGCCGTGAAGGCCCGTTCTGAAGTTTTCCAGAAGGAACCAAATCCTGCCATCGTGGTCTCCGAAGCAAAAGTCCGAAAACGTCTTCCGAAGTCACGACGGCGTTCCGACTTGGCGGAGGAAGGCGCAACGAGGACTCCCAAGCCTTGCTCAAGCGACGGACGCTGCAGGTTCTGCGGCAGGTCACCTCACCCCCGCTCCGACTGTCCGGCAAAAGAGGCAAGATGCAGGTGGTGCAAGAAAGTTGGACACTTCGAAGCCGTCTGCGAGAAAGAAAGCCATGGGATCTGTCGAGCTGCACACAGTTGCGGCAGGCGCCCGTACCAGAGCCAAGTTCGCAACCGTGGCCGTCAACGGACACAACGTGAACTTCAAAGTGGACTCTGGAGCGGAGGTGACCGTGGTGTCGAGTTCATTCCCTGGAGTACCGAAAAGGCTTCGTGCACCAGAAGGTGAGCTCACGGGCCCCGGAAACCACCCCTTGAAAGTACTGGGCACGTTCCCTGCAACGCTGCAATGGAGGGACAAGTCGACCGTGCAGGACATTTACGTCATGCCTTCGCAACACCCCCCTCTTCTCGGCTTCCCAGCAATACAAGCGCTGGGCGTCATTCAGTTTGTCGACAATGTGGCGACACCAGCGGTGCTGCGGAGAGACAGGCTTTTCGACGGTCTGGGGGAGCTGAAGGAGGAGTACGTCATCCGGCTTCGACCTGGTGCCAAGCCCTTCGCTCTAAGCGTGCCGAGGAGGGTCCCGATCCCGCTGCACGACGTCGTTCGTGGGGAGCTCCAGAAGCTAGAGTCTGAAGGAGTCATCCGCAAGGTTGACCGCCCCACAGACTGGTGCGCGGGCATGGTCGTCGTTCCGAAGACAGGAGGAGGCTACCGCATCTGCGTAGACCTCACGCGCCTCAACGAAGTCGTACTGAGGGAGCGTCACATTTTACCTTCGGTTGAGAACATCCTCGGACGTCTCGGGCAAGCAAAGGTTTTCTCGAAGCTGGACGCCACTGCAAGCTTCCACCAAGTGAGGCTTTCCGAAGAAAGTCAGGAGCTGACGACGTTCATAACCCCGATGGGAAGGTTCTGTTTCCGCAGGCTGCCCTTTGGCATCTGTTCAGCGCCAGAGTACTTCGAGCGTCAGATGAGTCGCATTCTAGAGGGACTAGACGGAGTTGTGAGCATGATCGACGACATTCTCGTCTTCGGCGCATCAAAGGGCGAGCACGATCGTCGACTCCAGCAAGTGCTGCAAAGGCTCGACGAGGCAGGCGTCAAGCTGAACAAGAAAAAGTGCAGTTTCGCTGCCTCAGAAGTCAAGTTTCTCGGCGTGTTGGTCAGCGCGAGAGGAATCAGCCCGGATCCCGAAAAGATCGAGGCCCTGCAGAAGTTGCCGATACCCTCGGACGTCAGCGGGGTACGAAGACTGCTGGGAATGGCGAACCACGTGGGGCGCTTCATCCCACACCTCTCAGACGTCACGGCGCCAATCAGAGAACTGCTGCAACAGCGCAACTCGTGGTACTGGGGACCAAGCCAGCAAGCTGCCTTTGAGAAGCTAAAGAGCATGCTTAGCTCTCATATCTGCTTGGCCAAGTACGACCCGTCCTACCCAACAGTAGTTTCAGCTGATGCAAGCTCTTACGGACTCGGGGCCGTCATGCTTCAAGATCAGCCCTCCGGCGAGAGACGGGCAGTGGCCTATGTATCAAGGGCTCTCACGACCACCGAAACTCGCTACAGCCAGACCGAAAAAGAAGCCCTGGCCGTAACGTGGGCGGTCGAGCGCCTCGACCAGTTTTTGAGAGGCATCGACTTCCAAGTCGAAACGGATCACCGCCCTCTCGTCACGCTCTTGGGATCTGCGGAGTTGGATCTGATGCCACCTCGAATTCAGCGACTACGCATCCGCCTCATGCGCTACCAGTTCACCGTTCTTTATGTCCCCGGCAAACTTTTAGCTACGGCGGACACCCTGTCAAGGGCCCCGGTGCAGGAACTGGATCAGCACTGCCAACGTCGGGTGGACTCCATAGAACTCTTCGTCGGCGAAGTGGTTTCAGCAGCCGCTGATTTCGTGTCATCCCGCCTAGAAGCCCTACGAAAGCACCAAGCGGAAGACGGCGTCTGCTCGGGCTTGCAACGCTTCTGTGAAAAGGGTGGCCAGAACATGTGTCCAGAGTTCCTGTTCATCTACGAGAGTACTGGAAGGAACGTGGGAACATCACCGTGTGCGATGGCTTATTACTCAAAGACCGCCGCATCTTTATTCCGCGCTCGCTGCGACACGAGATACTGCAGCTGATACATGAAGGCCATCAGGGCATCGGACGCTGCAAGGCAAGAGCAAGGGACGCAGTTTGGTGGCCTACTCTAAACAGCGAAATAGAGCAACTTGTGACAGCCTGCGAGCGGTGCGCCCAAACAAGAGTACAGCGCTCCGAGCCACTCATCAGCACACCGACTCCCAGTCGCCCGTGGCAGAGGGTCGGTGCGGATCTGTTCGAGCTCGAGGGGAGACACTACGTGCTCGTCGTGGACTATTATTCCCGCTTCCCAGAGGTCATCAGCTTGACGTCGACGACTTCAACGTCCGTCGTCGCAGCAGTCAAGAGCACATTCGCCCGGTTTGGGATCCCCGACGTGCTGGTATCGGACAATGGGCCGCAGTTCTCTTCGAGACAGTTCGCCGAGTTCGCCCAGAGCTATGGTTTCCAGCACGTCACGAGCAGCCCACGCTACCCACAGGCGAATGGGGAAGCGGAGCGTATGGTGCGGACCATGAAAGAGCTGTTCTACAAGTCAAG
>JAZHYW010049179.1:0-16469 GCA_037355805.1 Ixodes ricinus | reverse complement strand
GAGTCGTGTGAGTGAAATGGCCGGGAATGTGCCGGCGGTATCTGGCATAAAGCTTACCTGCTCTTCGCATGTGTCCGTCCGTCCCTTCCGGCAGAAGAACTTTTTATACTCCACTCACCCTTAAAGAGACCATGAAACGATTCTGAAATCGAATTTCATCCACCGATCGTCGTAAAGGTGTGAAAAAAACACAAAAACACAAAATAGGGAGCCAAAAAAACTTCTTCCCTATAGAACGTTTAAAAGAAAACTGCACTCTTTTGCGCCTGCTTTCCTTCGAAAGCTCTCTGCCTTTTCACTGCGATGCATCCGCGGAATCGCAGCACGTCAGCCGAATCCATCGTCGCCTATTGGGTAAGAGCCTACCTCACCAGCACCGCAATCATTAACAATAAATAGCTGGCGAATGTTTCCTAAAAGTTTTGTTAAATAATATTCAGATCCATATTGTTTAGCATAATTAGAGATGTGACGAAAATTGCCAAATTTGATAATGCTGAGAGCCAACCGCCATGTATCGTGTGGTAAACGAAGCAGCTACTGCGCTTGCGCAGTAAGGCCGACAGCGTCGCTCAGTTACTTGATCGCGACGACCAACGAACGTTTATTTTTCTGTGTGTTCTTCTCGCGCGTCCCGACATCAAGCAGCAAGAAAAAAGTACTTGAAACAGACCACGACGAACAAGAACGCTGGATCCACAAACACCCGAGAAAAGCTACAACGGCCACTAATCCACTGACCCCGACCAAGCGAGCTGGGCAGAATATAGGCCTAGCAGGCACTCCGACTCGGCGCATCGTTGCTTCAACGGTACTTGGCCAAGACCGTCTGCCCACGACCGGCTGGCGTGCTGAATGGAATATGCCCGCGCGACCCTTGTGGACCCTTCCGGTACTATAGTTTGATCGCTAACCTCAATTTTAGATTAAGAGATGAGGTCAATCTCTTCCCTTGTCATCTCCTTGTTTTCCGAGGAAGTGTTGACGAACACTGTCCTCAAAAAGGGACTCTCGTCAATTCTATCTTCTTGTTTTGTGTGATATAGAGCTCAAATAAACGCCGTATGGATTACCTTCGTAACACGGTATGTACACTTTGTTATTAATATGCCATTTTTATTCTGACACGACTGCACGTCACTGTCGAGCTATAACAGTTCGTGGGAGCTACGTGCAATACCGTTCCAACTTTCCTTTGCCGAGTGTCACGTCAGTATTGAGTTGCAATCGTAAAAGATCGGTCCCGAAGCGCTTACCAACAGCGCGAGTACAGCACTTCCATCAAACGCGTGCGTCCGCTCCGAGTGTGAACAGGTATTTACGTGGCTCTTGCTGACACTGTCGTAGTTCAAATGTGTCTTTTTTAACGTCGGCTCGCTCCTGCATCTCCGAGGCCGCGAAAAACGCCGCGGAAATTTGTTTCCATCTACGCCGCTTTGCAAACGACTGACACGGGCCGCCTTTCCCAACAATGACTGTTGGGTTGACTTCTAGAGTCTTTTTACCGGAAGACTCGCCGCACTTCTCAACAGGCATACCAGCGTATGGGACTAGTCCCATGCTGTCGCTCTAGCGCAACATATCTCATTGAATTTCGCTCAGCTGCGATATGTTCATGGCGATCGCGGCGATGAGAGGCGCCGATTCACAAAATACGTCGGTGACATCAGCGCCATCAGCGCAGTAAAACCTACCGGCGCACCCCCAACTCGCCGCCGCTAACGCTCCCATTCTCCTACTGCCGAGAGAACGTCCGGTCCCTGTGCCAGAGTACGTCACGACCGTCAAACTTACGCCGCAACTTGTTTTGCGGTCAGTTGGAGAGAAAGAAAAAGTCGATATTTCATTAATTTGTTGTGTAGAAGTTAATAAACCGAGACAAAAACGGATTCCTGTTCGGCGTTCAGTGAACGTTGAAGGTTTAATGTAAACGTTACCTGGCAAAAGTAAAAAGGTCATTTCATGGTCCCTTTAAGTTGAGACTAGAAGCTCCGCCTTCAGCTCGAGCTTTTGCCCTTGCTAACACAAGTGTGAACGCGCCGGCACGCGCAACCAAATCACTGCGGAAGCCAGCGAGCTCGCGCTGAAAGCGAAGCTCTAGTCTCAGCTCAAGGGTGAACGGAGCATAATGGCCCAATCGAAATCGCCGGAACGCGCTCAGACTCACGAGTGCGGGCGACCGTCACGGGAAAAGTACCTTGCCGGTCCAGTAACCGTTTTTCAAATGGAGTCACCACCCTTTTAGCACCACACATTTTCGTGTATTTTTTTGTTCGTTTTTTAAACGCTGTTACATTTTAATAGATGTGGCCAAGCTGGAGAGCGGTCTACAGCCGAACCCACGTTTGCCGTGTCCACCTCTGCTCTTGTGGCCCCACTAGGATCGCGGCATGAAACAGTATGATAGAATAGCTGCCTATGCTCTGCAGTATATGGTGTCACCTGGTGCAAATCGAGGGACAGCACAATGAGGAACCGGTAAGTAAGCTGGTCGGAGTCGTGTTTTAGGCACCATATAGCCATGACAAAAACACGAATAAAACTATAGGCAGACAACGGAGCAAACGAATGGCCGATGCCAGCCGCAGTCGTTGAAGGAAGACGACCCATCACGCGGGGCAAAAAAAAACTACCGGAATGACAAAAAAAAAAAAGAAAAGGAAACCAGGTTATAATTAACCGAAGTAACAAAACGTCTAGGATCGGATTCTCGGTCACATAAATCACACATTGTCATGCCCCCCACTGAGCTTAGCCATGCATCGTTATATGAAATATATGCTTAGCATAGAGCGGAACGATGCTTTTACTAACAGCCACTCTTTACGCTCCTTTGGAACAAGCGTGCGTGACGAGCGCGGGGGAAAAACAATTCTATTGGGCGGCAGACCCGAAGATTCCGCTGGCGTTTACGCCGCGCGGCCGGAGCGATGCAGCAGCTGTCCGACTGTGTGCGGCTTATTGATATTCGTCTCCGGCGCCGCAGGCCAAGCTCTTCGAACAGCGCCTCGGAGTCTTTAATGACGGGAATGCTTAAACGTGAGGCGAGGAGGGAGGCCGTGGTAGTTACTGGAGAGCGTGCAATGCACTTACAGCGAACGTATACCCATTGTTCGTAATTGAGGTTCATATATAAATGTTAATACCGTAATTGCCGAATGCGGAAAGAGCTACCGGCAGACGAATCACACCGTCAAGGCAACACCGCCTAGAAGACAAGTCCCTAGTGCTTACTTTTTTGCGTCACAGGTGAAAGGCCAAGGCTGGACACAGACTGGAAACGAGTGCTGCATCAGCGCTCGGCTTTGAGTTAAGTTTGAGCCGAACATTGACGCAGTCCTCGTGTCCAATCTGTGCCCAGCGTTTGCGTTCGCTGATGACGACATCTCCATCAGCGCTCCGGCTTTGTTATCTAGGAGGTGTTGGTCAAGGCTGCAGCTTTTTATGCGTCTGTCGTCTTCACTCGCGTCTTCTGTACTGCCTGCATAGACTCTAACTAGAATTGGTTGTCACTTGCGTTGCATATGCGCCTGTGGTGTGCTGTTTTTTTCGGGAACAATATATAAACAAACAGGATACATTTGAACGATGCTACTGAACTGAACTGCCCGAAAACTTCAGTGCCTGCAGTTATTGTTGTCATCCAACACCTTTCCAACTGTTGCACAGCCTAAAACAACAATATGCCCTTTTGTATTTGTGAGTCTCGTGATGTGTGTTAGAAGGTGCTATAGTTTTCTTTTTTCTTTGTTCTTTTTTTTGTTTTTCGTTACTCGAGGATGCTTATTTTTGGATAACTGCCGAACACAATGCCCCGTCAGCTTTACAACTTCTATCTTTCTTCTGAATTTTGCAAAAAGCATTTACTAAACCAAAATGTAATTCTTTATCACTTTGCTTTTTTTTAAGTCACTGCCCCTATGCAAAGGACTAGCCTGAACTCTGCCTTTATGAAACACTGTGGGATGGCACAAAATCTGACATGAAATATAGGGCAAAACAATTTTTTTAATAAAATGAATACAATTTTTTTGTTGAAATCAGATTTATAATATTTTGTCAAATTAATTTCATTTAAATCATTGTAGCTAGAATATTTATTCTTTATTACCAGATGCTTTTTCAGACATGGCAGATCAATTGGCGAATGTGAGCGATCACAGAAAAAAAAAAGAATACTGCGAATTTAAAGTATTTTGATTTACTAAATTTTCTAGATGTGTCTACATCTAGAAAATTTAGTAAATTAAAATACTTTAAATTTGCAGTATTCTTTTTTTTTATCCGGCAAGAATTTTAATTCGGCAAGACTGCCAAATTAAAACAAAAGCAGCTTGATATTTTTTAGTTTGTTAAAGGCTTTACTTTCTTTCTCTTTTACGTTCTGATTTGCTAATTTAAAAGTAATAGAACAGTATTTTTTATTTAAAAGCAATAGGACACAGATTTTTTTCCTTTTGTTACTTTCTTTCGCGTTCCGATTTCTTTACGTAACTAACGAATGAAGTGAAAAGTAGAAAGCGAAACTCCCAAATTTATTCGAAGAGCATTGCATTTTGCTCGTGTTTACCCTGATATATATATTTATTTGTTGAAGATTATTTGATTGAAATATAAACAAAATTAATGCACACGGAAAAATAGCGTCAAATTATATAAAAATTGTGAATAAGATATATTTTTTGCGATTATCTTTGCTGGAAAAATTTTGTTTAAACCGCCATGGTAAAACGGACCTAATTTAAAACACATTTCAAATGTTGATTTTAATCATGATTTAAATCATCTTGATTTTTAATCTCGACCCTGATTTGAAGACTAAGTATAGACGTCCTCGCCACATTAGAATACAATGGTTTTAAGATTTCGAACCTCTAGTAAGTAACCGAGCGCCTACAGATAAGCAGGAAAACGCAAATATGGTCCCAATTAAAAAGACGTCCAAGGCAAATGCTGAAAATCGTTAAGGAGGAAAAGGCGGCAATAGTAATGATACTAAAGGATTTATTTTGTATGTCTGCTCGGACCTTGGTGTTATGAATAGTAACATTGTCAAAATAATCTTAGCCCCGTCATTTGTTAAAACTTTTTGTTAAAAGCATTTTCGGAAAAAAAAAGCAACAAGTTTAGTAGATCATGTTTCTCTCTACAGTTCGCTGTTAGGAAATAGCAAACTTTTAACTAAATGGCAGACGAGACAAAAAAAAATATTGTGACCATGCGCATCGAGAAAATTTTGACATGAGTCCCAAGGTAGAAAGAAGCGCGCACATGATCATAAATTTCCAACGAAGAGCTAGGTGTATTTCTTGTGATCACGATTTCCCAGCAAAAACGCGCGTTTAGCAGATTGTTTTTCGTACAACCATGGCCTTCGAGATTTTTTCGCGCGCTCTGCTCCGGCCTTTCCAAATGCTCGGCTGCCCAGCATGAAAAAAGCAAACCGAGCCAGTACTCCAGATCTCCGAACTCGACGCTTATAACCACACCAGAAACGGAAACAGAATCGTCTCAAAGCACCCTAGCTGTGAAGTGTGAGCCCGCGGCATGAAGCTTGCGTTTTGATTGTTCTCATGGGAAGACTAGAGAAAGACAAGTCGATCTCTGTTGATTCGTAATTTTTATTCGCTGCTCCAGTTTTTTATGCTGTATCGCTGGATAAAATCTCAGAGTGCATGATTTCCTTCAAATCTATATTTGTCCTCTGCGTATACTGCCTTGGCCGGCGGGACAGGCATAAAAATATTTTTGTCGTCATGCATGAGAACAGCTTTCTAAACTTCACTTACGTCCGAGGACATTTGTATACAACTTTCGCGCTTTGAAAATATGAACCTTCAAATTTCGATTAACTTCTTCCTTGCCAAAGATGTGTGTGTTGCCGCGGAAGTAGGGGAGCACAGTTCGAGCTGCTCCTAAGTTAGGGTGTACTCGAGTGGGGAGGTGGTGGCCGGTCCGGCAGCCGTGAGAGCATGGCCTCCGAGCTCCCGAAGCGCGCGCGCGCTTCGGGATCTCGGAGGTTATGGTGAGAGTGTCGCGATCTGCAAGCACGCCGGTGAGGGCGCTGTGGGGCAGCAGCGCGGCCATCCGGCGACTGACAGAGGCCTGGCGGTCGCAGCAGAGATATTTGATTCGGCGTGAAAATTGTCGTATTCCTTGTTTATTTACGTCTGCTCAGTAAAAATAGTAAGTTCCAGCCTATCTCAAACCCCTGTGAAAAAGCGTGACTTGCGTGAACGGCAGAAGCTTATATTCAAAGCGCAAATGCCCTTTGGGAGCGGTCAGTTACTTACACAACCTCGCTTCTTTAAATATTTGTTTTTTCGTTTTGCTGTTATAAAAGAATAATTGTGTATCTCGCCTTACATACCATACAAAGCGAAGTTTTAATGTGATATAGTATACGATGCTTTCATCTCTGCTTTAGTTTCAAAGCTTTTTAAAATATTTTTCGACAGCTGTGCATTTTGTAGACCTTTAAAAACCTAGTTATTGTTCTGGTGTCAATACATATTTTTTGTAGCATGGAATAACTGAGTCGAGCTTTTATTGACTTCTGTATTTTCAACCAAAGGCTATAGACTAGGAATTTTCTGAATTGATTTTATCTATTGAGTACACATTATATAATAAACACCACGACTGGGAAGATAAGTAGAGCAACTTCAACTCCTGTCTTTATTCAAGAGAAATCCCACTTTGAGAAATATGGTTCCTCGGACATGTCACACAGGTCACACAATTTTCTGAGTCTTTTTTTTATCAGTTTCTTATTAAAACAATGCACTTGCGTGGCGCAGTTGATTCTTTTCTTGGAACCAAACGATCCCATTCCGCGAACAGAGAGGCGTCGCTCGGCGTCCGAAACAATGAGTGTTTATCTTTGCATTTGTTGTAACGCACGTTGCACACCCGCTGAAAACACCACCGCTCTGTATTTTTCTTCGCGGTATTTGACATCGCTGAGAGTCCCTTGTGTCTTCGGCACAGCTAAGAGCCACACAATATCGTATCGCTTCACACACTATACGTAAAACAAGAGGAAGTATTTAATCCAACACGCCCAAAGCCGCCTCGCTAAACGCTGCCCGACGGGCCTTTAGCCCCGCTGTGACTGGCAGCGCAACCCCAAGCCCCTACGGCAGAATTGAACCACACGACATCCAACTCTTATGGAGAGTCCAACATTGTAGGCACACCTCTCGGTTCCAGTACACTTTACCTAAGTTCCGTTGAGTGACGATAATGGTAATGATGATAATTCGCGCTTATTTCTTTGTCTTGTTTGATTTGATTGCGAAACCCACTAAGCACCCCACAGTAACAGTCTCTACCGTGCGAATGCCACGGCCTGAGAAGCGCAGCCAGAGCGAGAAAAATCTGGGAGGCTATGGCACAACTATACTGATAGAGGGAGCAGGCGCTTCAACTTCAAGCGATGGTTTGTAGCACGCGCTGGTAGTGCCATCTGGCTTTCGAAAACTATTTGCTAAAACCTTTTATTGGTTGCATCAGAAGCATGAGGCACTACAAATTATGAGAACATTTCACATTATTTTACCGATGACTGTTGAAGCTTAACCGCATGCTACCGTCATGTTGCAACGAACTTTTCTGTCCAGCTTTTAGTGTTTCTTTTCAATTTATGTCCTACGTTACAATCCTAGTTCCAGAAAATTAAATACAGCATCGCCATTTATCGCTCTTCTTTATGCGAGAGCTCACGCAGTCTCACTTTCGCCTGGTCGGTGCAAGGTTTTTCGCGGAGACATAGACCATTCTCTTCCAACTCTCGATAGAATGTTTTGAGTGAGGCACTTGCGGGCAGAGCTCGCCGCGGCGGTGCTGGGGACGCGCGAGGAAGGTTCGGGGCGCCGAGGCGCGAAGGTAGCAATTACCGGCGCGCCAGTTCACGCCGTAGTAAGTTGCCCACTCCTACGACGACGCCCCTGCTATGCCCGACCCGGCGGTGCGCAGGCCGGGAATCCTTCGAAGTGGTGTCTTCCCAGAAAGGTCCGGAACTTGTTGGCCTTCTGAGAACTTGAGAAACTACGATAATTAGAGCCTACAGACTGCCCACTTCGATGCTCACATTAAAATGACAGGGTCTAGCGAAGGAAGGGCTCACAACTTCTGTTTACAAACAGTGCCCTGCTACCGCGTAAGGTGAGCCAGCAGAACCGAAATCAAAAAGCGTGATTAGGAGATTTTGATGTTTACGGTGTGCCTATATCACGGTCGGTTTTGTCCAAGTATATTTAGGCTGGCTTGTCGCAGTAATAAAGCGATCTCACCAGCCAGTTTTGTTACTTCGCCGCGGCCGCAATGCACCCAGGGAACTTTAGTCTTTCTGCACATGGGACTAAACCACTGATCTCCACTAGAGGGGCTGGATGGCGCATTGAGCAAACAGGTATGAAGCCACCGGAAGTGAGTGGCTTGTCCCGGAAGTGAGCGCTTGGCAGGCTTTGTAACCCTTCCATTTGCTGGTTCGAAAAGCGTCGAGGGCGCTGGATTTTCGCTTGTTCCCTCAAGAGAGCCTGCTTGTCGCGCAGTAAGAGCGCATGCGGACCCGAGAAGTATCAAGGGAAGCCAATAGATGTAAACATTTTGAGATTACAGTTTATCAAGTTGTGAACATGTCCCAAGTTCAAATGCCTCATTCTCAGGATTTAATCCAGAATGGGAGTATTAAAACCCAATCAAAGACACAAAAATGCATGGTCCAAAATATCGACTGAATGCACTAGGAAGCCCAGTGCACGCCCGACTTCCGGGACAAGCATCGAACTTCCGGTGGCTTCACTTGCGCCAGGCTTGTAGAGCAGCTAAGCGCCATCCAGCCCCCTATAGTAGAGATCAGTGGACTAAACCTTGCTGGAGTAATGCGCGCGTGTAGAGTATGAAACGTGGCGAGGTGTCTCAAGCACTGCCGCTTGCCTCCTAGTGAACTAAGGATGTGAAGGCGTCACGCATGCGTCGAACGCTTGGTGAGATCGGTGTATTGAACACGTGTCGATGTTTATGTACTCCACCTCAGCAGCTCTGTTGTACTCGACATCGTTGCGAAAGGCACGTGCGCGAGCGCGTGTTATCGGGGGACACTTATGGAAATGAAGCTCTTCGTAGAGCCTCTTAGGTAGAGCTTCACACATCTCGTAGAATGAAGCGAGTGACCCACCAAACACAAGCCACTTCATAGTGTGAACCCGTGCATTTAACACCATAGCGTTCAGCAGCTCATGTCGCAAAAAATCCGGCTCCGGCGTCGGTGGAAAAAAAAATCACAGAATGCAACGCGCGCAGCCACGTGTGACGCCATACGTAGCTCTGATGTCATGACCCTATTGACCCGCTAAATTTGGCGGAAAGAATTGCCGCTAAATTTATCGTAAAATTTTCCCGCCAAATTTAGCGTAAAATGTTCCTGCCTAATTTAGCGAAATATTTTCCCGCCAAAGTTAGCGGAAAGTTTTACGCTAAATTTAGCGGGTCTATGGGGTCATAACGTCATAGCCCCGTGTGACGTCACCCGTCACGTGACACTACCACTAGACCACGCACACGCGCTTGGAGGGCTTGGGAACTCATTTTTTAGCACGGAAGAGAGAGTGAGAGGCGTACAAGTGCACCTTCCTACTGTGGTAACCACGGTCAAACGCCGGCTGAAGTCGCCAACGAAGGAAGCAAGCGGTTGAGCAAGGAAGGAAGCGATCATGCGCACTCCCGAACACCGTTTTCGTACCGCCGAAAACGAGCGCCGAGATCCTGACCGATCCGGCGTGAGCGCTCCTTCGAACCCCGGCCGCCCTGCGGAGCGTGACGCAGTCGGTCGTCACCTTCACGCCGGAAGGCCGCCCTTCCAGCCGCCACGCACGCCTTCCTCGCGGGTCACGGTGGCTACACGCTTCTTCCATCTGTTCTAATTTAATATACCCGGGGCTCCTCCTCCGCGATTCCTGTTGTAGGCTTTTGCAGCGCGGCCGAAGGGGCTGCATTCCGCCGCTGCGGGGGATTTACGGGTCCCAAAGTGCCCCGCTATTAGAGTGCAGGACGCGACCGCTGAAGGGCGCCCGTGCACCCCGTTTTCTTCTTACGCCGGATTATCGTCTTATGAAATGGGATGGCGGCTTAAACAGGGAAGCACATCCTCTGATCGTAAGGCACGGGCCGGGGGAAGGGGGGGGGGGCTGTGTTGGAACGAGTTGTTTGTCTTCTTTTATATCAGGCACTTTTAGCAAACCTTTACCGTGTTCCGCTTACTGCCCTACCGGAGCCTTTTAAGCATGGTTTTAAGCGCGAGCTCCGCGGTCATGGGATTGCTCGGGCGTGTGCTCAAAAGCATGCATCAAAGTCTCCGGTAGTGCAGTACGCGGAACACGGTAACGGTTTGCTCAAAGCCCTTATTGTCGCAAAGGTTCGAAGGAGGGTTTTGGACCTAAAGGAATGCAACGTATAACATGGCAAGCGTCAAATTCGCTGCGATAATTTTCTCGTTAATTCATCAGAAGTTATCTTCGGGTCTTCGAGCACCTATAGCATATATAGTCACAAGACTTGCCTAGTGACATGCGAGGCAATGGCTCGAGTGTATAGCGATACAGAGAAATGTACGTGTACGCACATGAAAAGAAAAGTGTTAAAGCTGTGCGACATATTTCTAATTTTAACACTATGCTTTTTAAGATTACATAATATACACTTTGCGATCGGTCAATTTCGTGAATCTGTATTTCTCGACTAGGAAGGATTGGAGAGCGAGGACGCAAGGGACGGATCTTTCTTCAAGATAGGGAGTTTAGTGTTGTTTTTCGTATCAGTCCACCGCTCAACGTGTCTATACATGCACTATGCCATTATAATAGACAACGAATTCGTTTATGAATTACCGATTCAAACCTCATAATCACTCCAGACATGTAGCTGAAAACCGGTCGCAATTACTTGAAACATGCAAAAAATAAATGGCCAGGATAGGTTGCATCAAGAAGAGAAGTCATAGTTTGAGGTAGCACGGTAAAAGCGTTTATTATTCTTTCAATGTTTTGAACCCATTGTTACTGCTTAATTGTTGCTATTTTTATGTTGTCGCTGTTTTCTCTGCCGCTATAAAAAAACCTCACAGTAGCGACTCCGAGGACGAGAAGAGCTAAACAGAAGTACTAAAGGCTGCCACAAAATGGTTGCGTGACTCGTGAGCGTGTAATCTGCGAGCCCCCAATTATTCTCCGCGATGGGTGCTAAAAGCTCGCCGCTGTTTTCCGCGGCCTTCGAAGTGTGATTTTGATTACGGCCATTAAACAGCCGAGTGGCCAACCCTGTCATGCTGGCTCTATCGCCCTCACCCGTGTGGCTCCTCGCCATGTTTAGAAACGGTCTGTCCGTTACTCTGTTGGATCCTCGCCGCTTTCGAAGTGCCGCGCTCTGGCTCCGGCATCTTGGATGATCGCTCAAAAGTAAGGTTAGAAATGAAAATGCTGTCGTTATGCTGAGGCTATGGGAGAACGGTGACTGCTTGTAATCCTGTAATTTGCTTGAGAAGCGTCTGTACGGTGCGGAATGAGTTAGAAACACTCTTGGTATATGGAGAATAGTTTTCTAATATGAATCTGTTAATACCTTCTTTGAAATACAATCGGGCCTGTGGCTGTTGCTTTATTAGAAACTCATTACTGTTTGGCTGTATTTTTTTCTTCGTTGAAATAATAGCTTCGCATTAATAATAGGAAAAAACGAGGGGGTGTTAACGTTTATAAAAGCAAATAGCCCACTGATGAAGCACGAATATATAAAAAAGAAAACATGAAGGACCGTTACTAAAAAAACGCAGAAAATAACGTGCAAGATAACACGGTGTTGTTGGCCAAAGCTAGAGTATATATCTAACCGCTGGTAGAAACTATTTTTCTTTTTTTGTCAAGTTATTTTTGAAGAGCCGTTCCTTGCGCGCCACTCAAATGTTTTTTTTGTATTTTTTAAGGAACCGTTTGTACAATTTTTAGCCCTCTTTCCAGTTTCATGGTAGGACGGGAGCTAGGTTCATCTTTCTTAACAAAACGGATTTAAAACGATCTACGAACACTCGCCTCAACAGTGCGAAACAATTAAGCGTCCATACGGGAGCGTTGAACACCAAGCACTGGAACTTCAAACCGGGGTCGCAGTCATACAGAAGGCAGTTTGTAGACAGAAGCAAACGGGAGTCACCGCGAGATCCGGTGCTTCGAGTGCCGCATGGCAATGGGTTAAAGGAGAAACTTGGCACGCGGTGTTCAAACCACGGATATTAAGATGACTCCTGTTTGCACACATTCTTTTGTGTAAAATATGAGCAGTGTGACCCCCGCTTAAAAGTTTTCTACCAATTTTTCTTCCTGGAAACTAGCGTCCTCGCTATTGCTAATTATATAAAAAGGAAAAAGAAACAGGCGAACCTGCATTTTACTCATCACGGTCACTTAGGCGAGAAAATCCATCAAGCGACGAATCTCGGGTGGCTGCCGTATAAGCGACGTGATCAGGGTTTCCCGCACACTGGCGAGACGGCTTCCCGTCGTTCTAGACAGACAATGTATCGTGGCCATTCGAGCTGTCCGCTCTGCTTTGCTGACCACTCTATCAGTCCGCCGAACTGGGAGACCATAATCTGCTCTCGTCGCTCACATAATAAAGCAGACAAAGCAGAGACAAAGACCAAGGCAGAAACAAAGCCGTTGCGGTGCGCCGTGGCACCGAGGGCGAGGAGGAGGCGAGACCGCGCGAGGACGTCAGAACGACGAGCTCTGGTTCAAATGATTAGTGGATAGACCTAAAGTTAACTGCTTTTTTTTCAACTGCACTCGACGAACGCCTTCGAATGCAAGATCCAAAAGCGGAATGCCGGCGTTTCGCGTTCTAACGCGTTCAACGAGTGCAGCGAAGACAAAGGCTGCCTTTGTCTCCCCTGAACTCCTCGAATCCGTTCGAATGCAAAGGCTAAACGCCGCACGTCGGCGTTCCGCATTCCAAAGGCTATGTTATAATACGATATCGAGCGTAGCAAAAGCGGAGTAGCACATTTGACAGCGCTACTGATTGGTCGCAAATATCGAGTTCCTGCTCGCCGGCCAATGAAAGACCCACGTTCTGCGCTACACGCTACGTTCACTGCGCTCAACGTCGGAGTATAACAGAGCCTTAAAGCGTTCGACGCGAGTTCAGTGGAAAGAAAGGAAGCTAGCTTGATGTCCACCCACCAATCAATCAAAACAGAGCACGTCTTCCTGACGTCTCCGCGTGCTCTCATTTTCTCTTCTGTCCCTCAGTTTCTCGGCGCATTGAATCGAAGCCCATGGCCCCCTCCTTTCTAAACGCGCTCGGCAATAAAGATAGTAGTAAAGTCATTCAATCGCCGTGATACTCGAGTTGAAAGTCTCCAGTATTTTCTTCCGGTGCATAAAAAAGGCTTCTTTGAAAGTATGTGCCCCGCGCGGCAGCAATCGTTAAAAGCCCTACCGTATACAGCCGGAGTCGCACTGCTTATACACCATACAAACGTCAGTCTGCATGCAGATTCGAACGCGAGTCACCGCGAGACACGTCCTTCGAATGCCGCAAGGCAATGAGTTCAAGGAGAAACTTGGCACGCGGCATTCGAACCACAGATAATGCGGTGACTCGTGTTTGCAGACTGTCTTTTGTATGATGTATGAGCAGTGCAACCCCGGCTGATAGGTCACTAGGCCCGCGTCCGGTCAGCGTACGAGCAGTTGCATGGTATAAAGCTGCTCGGGGTTGATCACAAAGTTTATCTGCTGTGCGTGTCTGCCTCCCACTCGCTGGATAAAGACCTGGGTCGCTAAACTCGTCAAACACAAAGTTGGGGCCGAAGTTCGCGGAGCGTGCTGATTGGACTCTCGCGACGATGGCGTCACGCGGGACGAGATGTCAATCATCCAAGCTCTCTCGGTGCTCGAATTCCAGTGAGAATGTGAAACACAAAGTCGTAGCGAGCTTCATCGGAGCGCGCGCGAGCAACACCGTGGGGCCAGGCGATTGAACGGCTGCACTGATGACGTCGCTCCCGCGTGTCCCTACATCCCTACGCCGCGTTAGAGTCAATGCTGTCTAGATTGTACCTAGGCGGGCTGTAAATACTCTGAACTTTCTCGTCGGAAGATCGTTGTTTGTGGAAGTTATTGGTGACGACAAAGTGACGTTTCACAACTTTGGGAAGGAGTTATTTGAGGCCAAAATCTTCGCTTCGGAATCGAGGCGAAGATTGAACTTTGTGATATTGTGGAGCCGTGCGCGGTGTACGCGGCTTTAGAGCTCATCTTCCGGAACTGTCAACAACGCTACCGGGGTCACCCAAGCGCCGTGTGTGGACTGACGTCGGTAGTGTTTGAGAGAAGAGGGGGCGACGAGGGATGGAGAGGGAAAACCTAAGGAAGGGAAATAAAAAAAGGTGCGACCAACACACACACACACAAACATACACACACATTCACACACACAAATGGGAGTCAGGAAGGTCCGTAGAAATTGTTTGGGAGAGAGGAAGAGAGAGAGAGAGAGAGAGGGCTGATGGTAGTGAAGAAGGGGGATATCCCTTCCCCCGAATTTTTAGAACGCAGCTCTCAAGCGCCCGTTTCGGGCTTGAGCAGCGTCGCCGTCGGCGGCGGTGCCGCCGTCTGCATAACTGCGCGTGTTGCATTATGGGACGTTTCCCCGCTAAATTTAGCGGGGAAATTGACGCCACGTGACCTCAACACCAATTCAGTTTCCCCGCTAAATGGGAGGGGAGCAGGAGAGGAGGAGGGGAGGGTACGGAGGAAGGTGGAAGGGCATACCCTCCCCTCCTCCTCCTCAAGAGCTGCGCTCTAGTTCGACGTTACAGAGAACTGCAAACGTATTTCATTTTTTTTTAATTATAACTCTCTGAAATGCTGTGGTCAGGGGCTGGGGCGATACCCCCCCCCTCCCCCCCCCCTTACACCTTCATGCCCCTTGCCCCCTCTTTCGACGTCACTGGGGGGGGGGGAATGACCACCTCCCCGTCCTCCTGTTTCGACGACCCTGCTAGAGGCGTTCCAACTGAGCGATGACGAGGAACAGCACAGCGTGCAATTTTTGAAATAATGGTTCTCGAGATTCTGGAATTAAAACGGTTTGCGTTCCACGAACTCACAAGCGGCCATAACAGACTTCCAAGCGAGAGGCTCGTGCCAGGGCTCGTTGTATGCAGGCGCGTTCGGTGACATCCTTTTATAGTTCATGCCTTTGACGTCAGGGTCAGGATTATCAGTCGTGAACGACAAATTTGATGGTGCCTGTTCAAGTCGACGGTGACTAGATTGGTTGCGTACGATGAAAGCTTGGTGTCTTCGCGTTCTCGAAACATTACCGTCAATATTCACAACCTGACCTGACTCTTATTTCCCTTAAAGAACGCATAATTAATCCCAGATTGGCTAATCTTTGAAAGTCTACCATAAAATGATTTTATCCCGCCGATGGGGGAGACAACTGCCCGGAAGCGAAATCCACCCGAAAGTGGACAATGCTACTCGGCTGGTGCTTAAAAGGAACAACAGGGACGCTTTTTAGTAAAGGCTGCTTTATCGGCGGAAATAAGAACGATATCAGACTATCAACTTCGATGGTGTTGATTTTAGAATGCAATGGACCTTTTGGCGAATATGTGCTGCCACCTATGGGGCGATGGGCGAACCTGAGGCGCACTGGGTTGGAGAGTATTTGTAGAGAAAACAACGTGCACGTTAGGCTTCTTGTGTGCTACCGGTTCGTTTTCTTTTTGGTTCTTCGAGGGGTCGGACTTGTCAACTCTCCTGACTGCACGAATCCAGGCTGCCCGCTTAACGGGATGAAGCTTACCACACGGAAAGCGAAAAAGCTAGTTCCACAACCCGGGCGATAATAGTTCCGACAGCCGAAGGCTACACAGTTCACCGGCATGATTGCGGTGCACGTCGTAATCTAGAACGGGCGTCGTCAGTACGATGACTCGTGTTCACCTTGTTCGCAACATCAAAACTTGAGTCTCGACTCTCGATGGTCTTATTTTCTTCTTCTTCTTCCAAGGCGCCCAAAGGCGAGAAATGCAAGATGGCGGATTGTTTGGAACTAGATACTCTCGAACCCAGGCGCATCAAATACTCCGCGCATGCGCACTGCGTATTTCTACAAAAGGTCCATTACCCAAGCCTCCATCATAGAGACAATCAAACATGTCGGTCGCAGCTTATAATCGTTCTCGTGACGTCACACGTATGAACCACGGCTGTCTCCGCGCGCTCTTTCGTGCTGCTCTTGTTCGGAGCCTAGGGAGTGATAGGGATTTTTCGCCCCTTCAATGAGAAACGTCACGAAGATACACGGATCTTCGGGTTTGTGAGAAAAAAAAACTTCGCAGCAATCTTTCGGCTCCTCCCCCCACTATGTCATAACACAAAGAAAGTTGTATTTGA